>JAZBGW010002388.1:0-11714 GCA_037464815.1 Mylabris variabilis | reverse complement strand
TGATAAGTCAATAAAATTTGATGTTATTTTGTGTTATTTGGATCAAGTTACAACGGTAGTAAATCCCAAACAACTACAGGATTATTGATTATAAATACAACTAATAAAAAGTTTTTTATGAGTACGAATGCGATATTATTGGGAAAACGGTACAAGTCGGTTGAATTTGTTTTCAATCTTACAATTAGATAATCCATCAAGTTTGTACGGTGAAAAATTAAATTATCTATAAACTAGGTGTGCTCCATTGAGATAAAAGTTTACTTACGGATTCCATCCAAGATCTTGTGGATTAATGTACAATATACCGGCTCGTGATACAGTTGCCGGTGTAGCTGTACGTAAATTAGATATTTCAAATAATAAACGCATACTTGGTGTCAATGCGATTCTTTCATTACTAGCTAATGTTAGCACTTTATTATCATCCATAACTGTATTTAAAGATTCAATCCACATTGGATCTATATCACCATCCAATACTATCCATTTTGGATTATCCGTTGATAAATTGGCTTGTTCTCTCATCAATACAGAAAGTAAACCGTCTTTCCATTCTCTTGTTGCTGGATTTATTATACCAAACAATTCATCGTTTGTAACTGCTTTTGGATTTAAATCGTTATAAATTGGTCGCCTTTTTATATTTGTATAAGTTTTAAATAATGTTTTCCATACTTGTGTTTTACCAGTACCAGCATTACCAACAATAAAAACAGAATGACGTACTTCTAACAATTCTTCTAGTTGAACTACCTGAAATTTCCAAATAATTTCACAATTGTCTGTATGTATTAAACATTTCTACTTTTCTTGAATTTCTGAGATCGTCAGCATATACTTTATACATACATATGTATATTTTTTGATTTGAAAAAAATTACCACACACAAATAGAATATAAAATAGATTTGTTTGATTCTATGCACTTTATCGTCAAGTTTATCAATTTCGTATTAAAGGAACTCTATTGAATTTCGTGAAAGTAATTTTCTTATCAAAGTTTTTAATTAATTTTTTATGTAAATCTACTCACTTTTAATATAAAATTATCTTCTGGTTGTAATTTTAGATCGATAGCAGCTTGTTTAACAGTACGTTCAAAGTCTGGATCTCGTTTTCTTGGAACTTCCAGTGCTGGAAATAAGTCCCCTATAAGTCCCATGAATACGGGTGTATCATCTGTTACAATTTTGGGTATATTAAAATCTCTTAATGCCCTCATAAGTACTTCTTCTTCTGGTCTACCCGGATCACCTCTCTGTTAATAAATAAATATATTGTTTTTTTATTATTATTTTTGTATATATACGTTTTATACTTTTAAAGATCCAGCAACAACTAAAACTGATTTTATCGCCCTTAATCCCCAATCGTAATGATCCTGTTTTGATAAAAGTTCTTTACATAGTGTGTATAAGGTTATAAATTTTCTTGCCAAGATTTTCGCATCTTGGAAACCTTCAGCTACCAACATTATTTCACATATTAATTCAAAGTCAGGAACAACCATAGCACAAGGTCTGGCGGTAATTGAAAAATAATATTATAAAAATTTTTGTGATCGCTTTTTTTCCCTTCTATTTAACTAATTATAAAAGATAAACTTTCCAAGATATAATCTTCATTACCTGAATAACGCTTTTAAATTTTCCGGTAATTCAGTTCGTCCTGCATAACCTGGATTCATTGTTATAAATATACCAACTGTTGGTACTAATGCTATTGTATCGCCCATAAAATCGAATTTTTCTTTTTTATTTTTAATCGCATCTAATACTGATTTAACTTGTACGGCAACAACAGAAAGGACTTCTACTGAAATTCTATTGAACTCATCAAAACAACCCCAAGCTCCAGTTTGCGCCAATCCTTTGTAAATGTTGCCGCACGACTTTGAACAAACAACAATCATTATTATTATCATTGTTATTATTATTATTATTATTAATATTAAAAGATTGAAAATACTTTATAATCCATCTGTTCAGAACAATTGAATACATAAACCATTATGGCGAGAGCGCGTCCTAAATCTTTGGTAGTTTCAGTTTTGCCAGTTCCCGCAGGACCAGCTGGTCCACCTCCCATTATCAAATGTAAAGACTATAGAATTTATTATTAATATAACAATCAATGATTAATAGATATTCATCTACCTGTGTCAATGTTATATAACATCGATCAGTTAATGGTGTTATTACAAGTCTGGGTGTATTACCTAAATATTCATAACTGTATCGAAATTGTGCATCACAAATATTAGCAAAACAATGTTTCTCATTATCATCAAATCTATGTCGTAATTGTGATACCCATTGAAATGCTATTGCACTTTCAACTTTAGTTTGTATTAATTTATTAACAACATCACGTGAATGTACATCAATTGTACAAATTGTCATAATTTTTTGACGATCTTGTTTCGTTAAATCACCCAATAATAACGATATTAATGTACTTAATTGAGATACTTGTTTTTTATAATAATCACGTATAGCATTATCATATCCTTCTTCTAAACGGGAAAATGCTAAATTCACTTCAGTTGTCCACCAGATTTGTGTACCACATAATGAAACTTGTGCTGGAAAATCAAACAACCATTGATCTCTTGGTTTCTCTTCATAAGTTTGAACACCTTCACCAATAAGATAACGTATAGTTGATCTCATTGAATCCTGTATTCTATTCAACCATACTTCTACCTAAACAAATATGATAATTTGATAAATTAAATAACGTTTTAACGTATGTACATATACGTACTGTTTCACTGCATGTTGTATGTTCAATAAAATTAACATATTCACCGTCTTTAGCGTACATACCGTGAATTAATTTATTTAAACAACCATCGGAATTTTTACCAAAATTCAATTTAGCTATTGAATCGAATAGTTTCGTTAAATGTTTAGCAACTAATTCTGGTTGATTTCCATTCGATAAAATATCGAGTAAATCAGCTGATGATACAAAATAGAAACGCGGAAAAGACAAGCGTTTCGTTTCTAAATAAACAGCTAAAGCTTTCTCACATAAAATTAGATTCTTTTGTAATTCTTCTAAACGATTTAATACGCCTGGACGGTTTGTTGCTTGTACAACATTTGGTATTTTTGACATTTCTTCTGTTAACGCCTTAAAATCTCTATCAATATTATCAAAACGTTCTGAATCATCAGGTAATTGACGACGTATATCGTCTGAACTAATAAAAATCGATTCTAAATGCATCCATGTTCGTTGTACTTCAAACCAAATTGTTATTACTTGATCAACTAGACTTAATTTTGTTTGCCAATTTGATACTTGATCTAAGAAATGTGCGATAAATTTTGATGTTATCAAATTTTGTAATTGTACTTGATTATCTTCTAATGTTTCAATTAATTCTTCACTAACACGTAATAATTTACAACCTGTACGTGCATGAAGTTCTTGTTCGAATTCTTTTGTCGACCATATATTATCTAAATCACGTAAAACTTTTTCCATTGACATTTCTTTAACGGCTTTATCAACAATATTTTTAACTTCCTCTTCATATTCGTGTAAATTTAATTCCAATAAATCAGCCAACGTTGTGCTGTGATCCATAACGATTCTCGTCTAAAATACAAATCGAACACATCAACATTCAATCGAAAATGGTAATGTAGAAATTACGGTAATGTAGATATGTGCACAAATAAGCCCCAAAATGCACTCCCAAATCACTACTTTAGGTAATAGAAAAGCGAGTACTAGCTCAGATCGTTATACTTACAGCTCAGAACTCAGAATAGATCGCATAAGCTTAAAAGTGTACTTAGAAGATTTGAACAAGTGTGTGGTTAGGGCACTTAAACTCGCCTTAACAAAACTTTGCCTTAAATCGAGGTCTGTACCTCCACACTTAGGTCTATTTAATGCAAGGTTTCGTTAAGTTTAGCTTAAGTAGGAGAAGATCCAGAAATCAGGCTCCTAATTTCGGCCACAATAAATTTAGATTAGGAAAATATTGAGAAACACAATTCTAAGGTTGTTATTTGTATGCATACTCAAATTTAAGGCAGTGATTCTATAATTATAGCCATTATTTGGCGAGCGATTGAAAAAATATTTTGAAGATTTGTAGAGTGGTACCTTTGGACCATTTTGTCAAAATTAGAACTTCGTTACTCGTTTAAAAGTTGGTCAAAGAACGCTCGTTTTGGACAAGGTTGCAATTTTCAACTACTAGACATGCAAAACGACTTAAATTGACTCGAGGATGCTTCTATCATTGATTTTTTTTGCTCCATTGCATTCTTGAAAAAAATGGAGAAAACCGAAAAAATCAATATTGGGAGGATCTTCGAGTCATTGAGTGTTAAGTTCGTCTTTGAAAATTGCGACATCGTTAGAAACGAATGTTTTCTGACCAACTTCCAAATGATCTACGAGGTTCTAATTTTACTAAAAAAATTTCTATAAATTCTTGAAACACTTTTCGATTCGCTTGCCAAATAATCGGAGTTGCCATAAGAACTTTTTGTTTTAGGTGAATCATCCTATATAATAAATATTTTTGATTGTTTTTGTTTGATGTAAACATGTTTCACATCCTTTGTAGGGGGATGAAATTATCTTCGGGTGGTTACTTGTTAGTGCTCAAGTCTCGCTCACACTGGATTATGTGTACCTATATACAATTAAGTAAGGCCTCTAGAGATTGTTAGTTTTTTCATAGTGAAAGTGATTGGCATCAAGGCTTGAAGCATCTGTTTGTACTAAAATAAGAGTTGATAACTTTATTTATGAGATGACTGAAATAAAGTACTTGTTTTTTTGTCTCGCTTGGTTACCGTGATATATTTACTAAAGTTATAGAATATGAGCCATAGTTTTTTTATAAAAAAAATTTTCCTAGGAAGTTTGGTACTTACGATAAATTCAGGTGGTAAAGCGGTTAGATTCTGTAACAAATTGTGTTTAATATATACACGAGTGATTATGTGTAATTCTATTATTTATGGATTGTATTTACATATGTACAATAGTGAAATTAAAGCGAATTCTACCTTTGTTGATTTCATTAATTGATTCCAATGACGTTCACGAATAGCCGGATTTTGTAATTCACCAACAGCTTTCAATGATGTTAATGTATTTTTAACTGTTGCCTCTAAACCAATATACGTATTCCATGTTCTCATTTCTTTATCGAGCATTTTAATTTCTTTAGCGAATTTCTTACATTCAATATCCATATTTTCAACATCAATTTTACGCCATGGTGTTGTTTTCCAATCATCAACACATGTATGCACTATATAAACGTAATCCCAAAGTTGCTAAAATCAATTTAAATATTTTATATTAAATAATTAGAAAGTTTTATATATAAAAAAAAGATAATACTTTCAACATTCTCAAATCTTTTCTACATTGTTTTAATATTTTAAAGTCTGGAACATTAACTTCAAATAACGATCCAGACTGTTGGATGTCTTTCATTTCATTTTCAAACTTTCTAAGATCTTTATTAACTGTGTCAATAATTTGATATGGTTCAGGACATGAATATTGGAAGAATCGATATTTTTTGAATATTTCACGATAATAAGCAATTCTATTATCAAATTCAATAATACGTTTTCTAATACAAATAACTTCAGCCGCTTGTAATGGTGCAACTTGTTGTTTTACAGTTAATGCAATTTTTTTCGTATTATTCCATTGTTCTGGTAATTCTTGTAAATATACATTCACCTCCTCTGGTATATCTTGATCGTAATATTTAAGTAATTCAATTGTTTCATGTAACGGTCCAAACATTTCATCAGTACTACATTGGCGTTCTTTAACTTTCAATAAATAGCCCATTACATTAACTAAAGCTTGATAATCACCTTCAATAACAGTTTGTTGTAGACCTTCATCGGCTGAACGTATAAATTGACCTAAATCTGTTAAACTATTAGTAACACGTTCAACTAAATGTTGTTTAAACATATTTCCCCATTTTCGTATTGTATTCAATAAGGCTTGTTTAAACGGTTTTATATCGACTTTAAACCATGAATTGAATATGTGTTCAATTTTCATATTTTCAACATCATTATAAATATTTTCAAAATTATCAATTTGTTCACGGAACGCATCCATTTTTGGTGGATTAAATTTCGGCGATAATGGATCGTTGTTATTAATTAATTCGATTTCTTCATTTGTTAATTGACGACCGTATTGTAAAAATTGTTGTAAATATTGATCTTTATCATCTAACCATAAATATGAATAATTTTGAAAATTCTCACAAAATTCTAATGCATCTTTAACAACTTGATCAATATTATCATAGATATCATTTTTCATATCTGTAATATCTTTATTTGACTTGATTTCTTCTTCGTAACTAATTTGAACAGTTTTCGAAAGTCTCGGTATATTTGAAGCAATTTTTAAAATGTCATCGATAAGTCTTGTTATAAGAGATTTTAAATTATCGGTATCACCGGGATCTAATGATGGTAGAAATATTACATTTGGTTCTTGCAATATTAATTGTGATTCAAATAATGGTGGTAGATGATTTGATGGGTCCATGTGCTCGCTTATATAACCCAAACTACAACCAACCGATTGATATAAATAATTCATTATAATTTTATCGATAAAATTAATATAATTAATCCATTTAGGCGTATCTTGTTTATCTTCCATGTGGAATAATTGTACATTTTGTTCAAGTAATACTGTAATATCAACGGCAGCTTTTTTAATACTTTCATAACGTTTTTTTACTCTTTCTTCACGATCTTCAATACATAAAACATTGTCCTTTTTATTATCTTTACGTTGAAATAAAGGCTGTCTAGAGAACGGAATTAGAATATTCTTAATTTCTGTTAGGTTCTCTTGACTTTTTTGTAAATTCTTTTGCAAACTAGCCACAAGTTCGTGTAATTCAGTCATATAATCCCACAATTCTAAATTAAAAAAAGACAATATATAATTTGATTAATTGTAAGAACACATACCATTTGAATTCCAATTTAACGTATTTTGACCTTGCGTTATCAAACAATCAATTTCAGCAATTTCATTTTCAATTAAATCAAATTCTACGTCTTTTGTAGTATGTCGAATTTTATTATACCATAAAATAGTACAGTTCAAATTAGTTTTATATTTTATAAAAATATCATTCCTTTCATATAATTCCAATGCAATTTTTGGTATATTCGTCTGGTTCATTAATTTTAAATAATGGATTTCTCGTAAAATTGCCGATAACTAAAAATCGAATTGACTACAATCTTTTCAATTTATCTCAATATCATGCAAGAAATAATCAAAGATCATCGTAACAATATCAGAATGGTATACAGGGTGAAATCGAAATTCCCGTATAGGGCCCGAAAAACTGAGCCGAGCTTAAGAAAAAAGCTTTCGGAAATTTTGCTGACATCCTTAGAGCCACTGAAAACAAGCAATGTTCACGATAGTCCTTAATAAATTGTGCTTTGTTTATATTAAATAAATACATTAGTAAGATTTGTTTAGTTTAATACAATGGAAATTCGAGATGTGACACCTGCTTTTTTATCGACTTTCGACAACATCATTACGGTAGGGTTAGTACTTAATCAGAGACCATCAGGAATTTCAGTCAATTTTGCCCAATTTTTTTATTTCCTCTTGACCCTTCAAGTTTTTTCGCATAGGGATAATGAGGCTTGTGCATTTAACGGAATTTAGATTGCGTCCTATATGTGCAAATATGTGTTAAATACTGTGTTGCATTAACACAAGGTGCAGCTTTTTTACAATATTCATCCTATAGTTCCATTTACAATTACATTGTGGTATTTCAATTAAATGGATTATTGTCGATTGTTAATTCAACATTAATTAGGAATTAATGATGTACGTTTGATTTAAATAAAAATTTTGCTGTATTAATTGTCTTTATCATAACAGTTTTGTTACCTTTACACTAGTATTTATAAAGTTCCTGAATAACTTTACTTCTAACTTTCGTATTTAATTAAAGCTTTAATTGATCAATAGTCTAGATATAACTTGTTATTTGAGCTTATTAATATAGCCGTTCCATGAAAATTCTAGTATCAAATAAGTTGTTTCGATAGTAATTCTTAAAATAGACATTCACTGATAAGTAACGATAACACAATTCTTACTTTAACGTAAATGTAACATACAGGTAGCGAATTTCAATTAGGTTTCATAGGAACATGCGCATTAGTTGTCAATTTTTTTCAAAATACTGACGTCTCTCGTTATGTACATACTTCAAATGCCTCACCTGTATAAGTTTACCTTGCGTGTTATTTTGTTCAAAATGGCAATAAATATTGATTTATTTTGAAAAATTAATGAAAACACAACACGATTATTATTGAATTGAAACAAAAACGATAATAAATACGGTTAAATTCCTCATTTTAATTCGAACAATGTTATTATAGTTATAAATGAAATTAATTAATAAGTTGGTAAAGTTTATATAATTAAAGTGAAAGAAGCTAGAAATGTTGAACTGTAACATACTTACTTCAGGATTAAAATTCAAATAAAGTTCTTTCGTTTTAATATTTCTCTTTAAAATGCATTGTTTTAAATTCATTTCAATTTGTTTTGACGCCATTTCTGTCCATTGTTCAAACAATTTTCGATTATATTCATTTAATGTTTGAATTAAAAAATCACTACGCTTAATTATATTTTGCGCTTCTTTACTATTAACAATTCTAAAACGAAAATATTTGTTATAATAAATTTTTTATAATTGGGGAATGAATGTAACTCATGTTGTAGACTTTTAAAGTTTTCTATCGGGGTCGTAATACGGGAGCACAAATTATGAGTCCATCGTAATGTACCAGATACGGGCGGCATATTTTTGTCTAAAATGAATTGGCCGTACTTCTCTTTATACGACATTTGCTCTTGGAATAATATCTGCAATGAAATATTGAGGATTTGTTAGTCGTAAACATGCAAGATGTAATAATTATTCATTTAGTACTGTAAAATTATAAAAGCAAAATTTACTGTTTTAATTTTCCAACATCAAGAATATTAAATTTATTATTTAAACATCCATTTGTTGTTATTCTAAACAAGTCATGATCGTAATCTCACAATCAGTGGAAAAAAATTAGGGAAAATATCGCACGACATACCTCAGATGCGATTATTTCCTTGTTGAGAATATCGAGAATTTTCGTGTATTTTCTGGTGAATTCTGCTTTAATTAATGGGCGGTCTAGAATAGCGTTGACTATATTAATTAACTGTAATTACACAAAGGTTGATAATTAGTGATATTCTTTTATAATTAATATAATTACTTTAAATATGCTTTCTAAATTATTGCAATCTTCGAATGCTTGACATAGAATCGTCGTCAATTTCATGTCCATTTCGTAAATTTTCTTTTTGAAAGTTTCAAAATCTGCGATAAACGATGGATCATCTGGATCAAGTACATCATAAGATTTTCCAGAAAATATCGTAAAACATTGTTGAAATTCATTGTATATTAATGTAACACGTTGACTTAAACTTTTTCCTTTTATACCGCCAATTTCAACTTTTTCTAATTTACTAAATTCAAGTACGGTATTAAAAAACCATTGTATTGTATTTAAACGTTGCAAAAATAAATTAAAACGGAAAAATACCATGTCCGATTGGAAATTCCATAAATCCAACCGACGATACTTGAAAAAATATCTCAAATTTTGCTTATAATTATTAAATATTTTCATAAATGTATTTAAATTTTTTATACAAACACCAACACGTTGCATGGCTTCATCAACATCACTATGGAACAATGTTGATGGATCTAAATATTTTTTAGCCTCTCGTATCAATAAATTACAGATTTGTTTTAATAAAACAATAATTTTAGCTTGATCGTAATATTTTGAGTTGGACCAAATTAAACAAACAACATGCATTAATGGTGCTAATAATGGTGTACATTCACTAAAATCGGTTTCTTCAATTAAATCAATATGTTTTTTTAATGGTTTTAAATATAAACATATATCTTTAGCTTCAGCTAATGCTATAACGATATTTTTAAATAAATTCTTAAAACAATCATAATATGCACTTTCTGATTTTTCTAAAATTACAGCCATACTACGAACTTTCGGTTCGCGTAATTGTTCATAAATATATTGTAGATTTTTTAAGCGAACATCCCAAAATTCAATTTCTAAAATGAAAATTAATTAGTGATTTGCGTTACGAGTAGAAAAAGTACGTTCCCCAATCGAACGAAAACACTTATTTTTACTTTTCTACATTGTGAAAAGATTTAGATAGAAATAAAACAGTGATAATTTTACGTGTTGATATCTTCTTAATAATATGGCCCCAGATTGTATCAAATTAACGTGTTATTCAGAGTGCTTGCGTTGAATTTCCGTTTAATCACAGGAAAAGTAGCGAATATAACTCATGCGGAAGGAATCTGTGCAGGCAACGTAAATAAGACAACGTCGTTGGAGTTTGTGGATGGCAATGTTCTAATTTAGACTTTTGTTTTAATATCAAATCACAGACTCCGTATCGTTCAAATATAGGGTGACCTGAAATTCGCGGAACAGCTCAGAGATACGTTGTTGAACAGATAGCAGGGAACATGAGAAAAATGTTTACAAAAATCTATTTTCTTTAATTTTGTAGATATTGGGCATTGTTTAAAGGTAAATTTGGCAACATAGTTAGCCTTAAGGGGACGCTGGAGTCCATCCTCTATTCGATTACCGAAAAAGAACCAATTTTTAATCATCGATTTCTAGCTTGTTTTTTGAGATATTCAAACGCTGTAACCAGCGTTATATCTTGAAAAATAAAAGAGATGGATTTTTTTTAACATTATTCTGATTAATTTTTGAGCATCAGTCGGTGAGCCGGTCCGCGAATTTCGGGTCACCCTGTATTTCTTTTCATAAATAATCTCTATCCATATTCGAAATTAACGGTTTATTGTATCTTCGAAGGTTATAAACGGCCGATTAGAGGCTGTTACAATCCTCAATAATATACTTCTTTCTTTCCGAAATGCAATTAAAATCAATTCTACAGATCACAAAAGCCTTTATAACACAAAAACAGGTGGTTATTTTCTAAAAATTCACTAAATAATAGCGTCAGAAAGCGCTAGTTGGCGGTCGGATTTAGTAACGCCATAAAATCAAAGGTTGATTTTCGGTTTGAAATTTAATTTTGTAACTTTTTCTAATTTAAAGTTTTGATTGAAATATACAAATTCTCCATCACTTCAGTAGGTAGTCCGTTCGATCAAAGAAATAATTTAATTTTAATTAAAAATTAAAGCAATACCGATTGACGGTACAGGATTTGAACAATTTCCTGATTTCTCTGACGAATCATTTAATAGCACATCATTTATTTGTGTAGACCATTTAATTATAACACCTTCAATAGAACTTTTCATATATAAATCGCAAATCTCTCCATTACTCTCGATTAGAGCTTTTTCAACATCATGAACTTTATCAATACCGATCGGCATTGGTAATACTGTTTGACCATTAACATGCCCTTTAACTTGATATACGGTACTTCTTAAACTGTGTACGTGCTTTTGGATATCTTTCGATATAATGTGCGGCCATTGTGTGTGATTTTTTAAATTCGACAATAACGGCGCCATGATCTATTATTGATTAACAATAAAG
>JAZBGW010002387.1:0-11714 GCA_037464815.1 Mylabris variabilis | reverse complement strand
GAAAAAAGGTGTTTATGCAATTTGCAAGGTTTTTTGAATTTTCATGGGAAAAGACGTTGAGAATTGAATCTTTAATTTTAAAACTATTCCTACAAAAATAAATAATTTCAGTATTCGTCCTTTAAAATAGATTAAAAACAAACCGAATAGACTGATAGAGAAAACAAATTGGACAAGTATTGTCTTCCGTATAATTAGACTTTCGATCAGTACAATTAGAACAAAAATCTCGACTAGCACTGGTGATTTGTAATTAAAGCTAATCTTGGATCGAATTCACAAACCCTGTTCGTTTTTTTTTTCAAAAAAAAAACACGAAATACAATAGAAGCGAACCCGACACTATTGTCAATCAAAACCTGAAAAACAACAATCACATTTAAACTAACTCGGTTTTATTCCAATTTTTTTTGTTGTAAAATTAATTAATTTCGCTTTCGACACTTATATTCTATCCATCAACAAGAGGGTGGATTTGAAGCCTTTTTTTTTATCTTGGATTAGTTGTCATTATTTAATTTGATACCCGATTTTGATTCGGATTAATAACGCCTCAAGAAATATCGTACATGTATAAACATATTGAGAATTCCAAATTTCATCCACATTGTTTAATTTTGGTTTGGCTAGTGGACATGCCATAAACACAAAGCCTGTATACAACCCTTTATCTATATTGAAACATAACCGGGAGACGTGATACAAATTTCAAAATCGATCGTTTAAACGTTTCATTTTATTTATGAATAATACAAACACAATGAGCAGGTCAGGTCACTTCTTTTACCTGTTTGATTAAGATTTAATCGAACAATTCAAATCGATCGATACTCGCAATGCTTATTAAGAATGCCCCTGTAATGCGATGTTATTAGTAGACATTTTTATTGGACTTCATTTGCATCTATATTGATATCTAATGATTGATGGTGTTGTTTCAATAAAGCAATAAATATTTGAACACGCTTTAATTACTGTGCGTAGAGTGATAAAGTTGTAATTAAAAAAAATCCGTACTCTTTTGTTTGTATTCGAAGAGCTTCAAGACGATTGGAATAAATACCAGTTTGCTTGTAGAGATGTTATCGTAAAGTTAAAGATGATTCTGTCGTAAATAATGGATTACCCTGGAATGCACTCCTAAACATGTCTAAATACCCAACAACAAATCTATAAAGACGAAATATGTTAAGATGTTATGGTTTCCGCCATATATTGTTTTATATTAATGGAAGAAAACTGTTGTTCACCATTATACCCTTTTAAGAAGATGAACAGTAAGGACGATTTTTCATATTTCGTTGAATATTCACAACTAAGACGAGATGGCCTTTTTTAAAATTCTGTACAGTCTCCATCAAGGGAGAACCTGCCTTACAATAGACCTACGGTTATTATGCTTCTCAAACGTCAGATGGCGCTTGCTCTACAACATCTTTCTAAACAGGCTGTTTTTTAAAAGATCGTCATTTCTTGTAAAATAGTTTAAGGACTTGTCGGGTAGTCCTTCGAGAATATTTTACCAAAATTAGAAGATCCTAGCTCATTTCAAAGTTGGTCAAAAACAATTGTTTTAGACAATATTGCTATTTTTGAAAATGAGCAAAGCACGCAAAACGACTAAGAATGACTCGTAGGCCCTCCCAGCAGTGATTTTTTTGATTTTCTCCATTGTATTCTAGAAAAAAGGCAAAACATTCCCACCTGTTCCAGAATATATTTGAAAAAAACGAAAAAAAACAGCGTTGGGAGGATGCTCGAGTCATTTAAGTGCTTTGCTCGTTTTTGAAAATTGCAACATTGTCGGAAAAGAGCGTTTTTTTGCCGAACTTTGAAATGAGGTCCGAGGTTATAATTTTGTTATAATGGTCTCCAGGGCTTCCCCTATAAATCCTTGAAATATTTTTCCAATCGCCCGTCAACTAATAGGAGTTTGATAAGAATTGACCACTTTTAAAAAAAGCACTCTGTATATATTTTTGAAGTTTGAAGTGAAGCTTAGTCAAATATTAAGCTATGGTAATTTTTTGAAAATTTTCGAACCTATAGTTTTTTCATCCAGTAGCGTTCAACTTTAACGCCAAATTGGATATGTTCTAGTCATATTGATTGACAATCATATTTATTTTTCTGATTTCTTCTTTTATTGCATACACATTTAAAAATAACTGAAATTACTGGATTATTTGCTTTTTAATTTATTAATAAAATGTAATATTGAATTTATGACAGTCAGTATTTACACAGCAGACAACTTACGGCATTACCTAAAAATAAATAGTGCGAGTTTATTCGAATTTATTAACATTAATATTTAATCGGATAATTTAACCAGCTGTGATGATGATGATGATTATAAATAATTAAAAAAATCACTTGATTAGGATAATTTTATTTGAAAACTTGATTTTTACGAAGTCAAAAATAAACTCGGTGGAAGATCACTGATTATAATTAGTTGCTCGTTTTTCCCCTTTGGTATTCTTCTGAAAGAATTTGATGTTACAGAATAAATTCTAACACTCTCCTAAATTAAGTATAATTTGATTTCAAGTTAGGAAGACTTGTCGAGCTTTTTAAATTAAGACGGAAAGTCACCAGTTAAATCACTGACACTTTGAAAAATTATACATTTTGTTAATGTACTTTGTATAAACTTTCCAACTTGGACTAGTAAATTTTCCTAAATAACTCTGTCATTTATTTTTGATTAATTATTGAAATTTTTAAAGTCAATTGCTATACTAATATATCAATCAGTTTTACTGACAACTGACGGACTCGGTGGCTATTTCGTTCATCTGTAGATAAACGAGAATGAGATTTTATCAATAATTCAAGTTTACTTTAACTGAAAAAGACACTAAATCTTAGGGTAGCAACAAGTTATTTGGAACATCCCAGGATTTTCAGAGGCTTCAAAAAAATCGAAACAAAAAAGAAAAACGTTGAATAATGGCCCGAAACTTATATCTTAAACGTTAACATTTTCTCTTTGGTAGCAAATTGGGGGATTTTACAAACAAGATATGTGAAGAAGAGATCAAAGAAGGATCGCGTATATGGAAATCTTCTTAAACTGACCATTTTAGTCATTTTCAACAAAACGAATGATTGGAAATTCTCTATTTCTATTTCATCAGCATGCATAGCTCTTTCGCTATTTCTCAACAAAGTTCAATAAAAATTTAAAAGCTGTGGGTGAAGAGTTCTGCATTCGCTTTGGATGACATCAGATCAAAATCAGTTAAATTTTTCCTTGATCTATTTGAGAAATGATGAGAGACGTGACGGTTTTCACCACTGTTAGTTTACAAAGAGAGTTCTCAATAAAAAGAGTATGTATCAAATTATTAGGAAGGACACTAAATTTGTGGATTTTTCTGTTTCAAAATTACCTTATTAGGTCACTTCATTTTAAGTAGAAACAGGGATGTGCATCTGTAAAATTCAGAGATTTCATCCGATTATTTAGCACTAAAATAGGCTACATGAATAAGAACACTACAATACCGCTTTATTATTGTTAACGAGAAGGCTGAAAATGCGAAAAAGAAACAGAAATACCGGCTGTATTTTAATTGGGGTCGATTCTTATGAAATTTCTACTAGTTGACGAGCAATTCGAACAATATTTTGAGGAATTGTAAGGGAGGTTTTGGAGACTATTTCAACAAAATTAGAACCACAGAGCTAGGTCAAAAAATGCTCGACTTGGCCAAAGAAATGCAAAAAATGTTTGCATCTTTCCTCATTGTATTCTAAAGAAATGCAAAAAGAATTTCAGTTGTTTCAGAATACAATTGAGAAAAAGAAAAAATCAATGCTGAGAATATCTTCCTTTAATTGTAATTGTAAGTCATTTTACGTAGCCGATTCTTGAAAATCGTAACACCGTCAGAAACGAGCGTTTTTTGACTTCAAAAAAACTACCCTAAAAATTCTTGAAATGTTTTTCGAATCGCTCGCCAACTAATGGAAGTTTAATAAGAAATAACCACATTTAAAAAGTACACCTTATACAGTATGTACAGGACTGTTTTTTTAAAGTGATCAATACTCATGAAACTCCTATTGGTTAGCGAGCGATTTAAAAAATATTTCAAGGATTTATAGGAGAGCGTCTAGAGATCATTTTAGCAAAATTAGAACCTCGTGGCTCATTTCGAAGTTGTTCAAAAAACGCTCGTTTCTGATAATGTCACAATTTACAAAAACGAACAAAGCACGCAAAACGATTAAGAATGACTCATAGACACCCTTAAAAGTGTTTTTTTCTTTTTCTTCATTTTATTCTGGAACAGGTTTAAATCTTTCGCATTTTCCCCAAAATTAAATGGACAAACACGAAAAAACGCTGTTTGGGGCGGCCTACAAATCATTCTTAGTCGTTTTGC
Source organism: Mylabris variabilis (assembly GCA_037464815.1). Lineage (NCBI taxonomy): Eukaryota > Metazoa > Arthropoda > Insecta > Coleoptera > Meloidae > Mylabris > Mylabris variabilis. Next base: position 7,317 of record JAZBGW010002387.1, on the reverse strand, counting down.
CTACTTTGCTAGTTTCTTAAAATTGCGACATTGTCCGAAGCGATTGATTTTTGACCAACTTCTAAATAGGCTACAAGGTTCTAATTTTTCTAAAACGGTCTGTAGGGCTGCCCCTACAAATCCTTGAAATATTTTTTGAATCGCTCGCCGCCTAGTAGGAGTTTCATAAGAATTGACGACTTTAAAAAAACATACCTATATCCTAAAGAGAATCGTATCTGTATCTGCGAGGTAGACCTCAATTTTTCAATTATGAGAATTCTTACTTATTCTTACTTTCCCTTCAATTGCACGATCGTTTTGATTAATAAAGATTTGATTATGACATTACCATTAATATGTTGCCGTTGTGATAAAATTTCACATTTACGTATTGATAACGTATACATGACCACCTGTTTTGTCGGTATCGTATACATATACACACACTTCTACATCTGTGTTGGTATTTGTATATACCACAGTTCAAATTATCCTGCAAATCAATTCTGCTTTTAGTATTGAACGGAGGATGATTGTAACAGCAACAGTACAGCGAGTGGTGAGATCAAATCTCGCCCAAACAAAATAAGTGTAGTGGCGGTTTATTAAATAAAAATTCAGGTAATTATTTATAAATATTAATAATGAAACCTAAATAAATTTTATTGTTGTAATAAATAATGATATGAGAAAATTTTGGCAACGTTTTGCATTCACGTATGTGTAGTTTATTGGAGAAAGTTTTTATAGTAGGGAATGGGTCATATTTTATGCTTATATACAGGACAAGTCGTAATTTGTGTCGTAAAGTTGAAATTTAATCGTTGATATGACCCCAATCTCCATACAGGGATAATTAATAATTATCTTATGCAATCTAATATGGTCTAATTTTATTATACAAAATATTTGAGAAATTCACTAATTTTCCAAAATATTTTCAATTTAATTTGAAATTCTCTATTGCGGTGACCTAATTTAATTTACCGGAAATTAAAATAATCCCAATATGCATGTATCTGCAATCTACATAATTACGTTTGTTATAATGTCGATTTTTCTCGTAAGCGGCCTTGTTGGAGCTTCAGTTTGTTTTTCATTAAAACGCAAGGAAAACACCCATTGTTGTACTATGTATCTACTCGATTATCAATAGCGAGACTGGGGGGAAATTCTGTAAGTTTATCCAATAACAAGTTTCATATTTGTAAGTAGGTTACTACAATAAAAACTTTCAAGTACAACCTTGAATTATATGAGCCTTTCTGGTTTATTTAACACTCAAAAATCGAACTGGTTTTAAGGTGTTGTCATTATATCAATAAACATATCGCGTTTTCTTTTTTATTGTGGAAAAACTACAATAACTTTCTGTGTATTGAAAAAAGAACATACAATAATAGAGAGAGGCTGGGAGACACAACAATAACAAAAAAATGATGAAAAATTGGTCAAGTCGCAATTTTGACACCTTATTTAAGTCAAGTGGTTTGACACAATCAATAACTCTCTCTTTTCACTTCGTGTATTAATGATTGATAACGTTGTCAGTATAAAAGAGATCATCTGTTTTAATGAGAAACTGGTGTTATATGATAATCAACTTTCCCAATAATAACAACAAGGGGAAAAAACGATCGACATTAATTAGATTTTTAATAAATCTATAGTGAATACATCAAAATTGCAAACGATCAGTCTCGTGTACCTATCTGTGGGTTGGTTCTTTTTAGCCCGGATAAAAAACATTGGTTCCAACGTTAGTGCAAACGTTGGCGTATGTTGGACGAGTAATTTTGTTAAAAAACTTCCCAAGGGGTGCAGTTAGGATAAGCTCCAACGTAGGGATATCTAGACACTAACTTATTTGAGTTTTTAAAGATTGACAACATATGGCCAATTTCCAACGTTGGAGCCAACCATATTTCCTTCGACCACATCGGACAACGCTGGGACTAGAGCTGTTATCAAAATTTGATAACAAGAACCTTAGCAATAACTTTGATATATCATTTATCGATAGTTATCAAAATATCAGAGTCATCAAACGTTATAGTTGTAACATTATTTCTTAAAAATCAAAGTAACAAATTAGTAGAAAAAGGGATTGTTGGAACAATGCTTATAGCGGGTGGTCCACCTAAAACGCTCTTTTCTGACAATGTCGCGATTTTCAAAAACGAACTAAGCAGACGAAACGACTTAGAATAACTCTAAGATCCTCCCAACATTGAATTTTCTCGTTTTTCTCAATTTTATTCTGGAATAGGTGGGAATGTTTCGCATTGATTCTAGAAGTAATGGAGAAAAACGAAAAAATCAAAATTAGGAGGGTCCCTGAGTCATTCTGAGTCGTTTTGTGTATTTAGTTCGTTTCTAAAAATCGCGACATCGTCAGAAACGAACTTTCAAATTACCTAGAAAATTCTAATTTTGCTAAAATGTTCTATAGGGACCCTCCTATAAATCGTCGAAATATTTTTCAAATCGCTCGCCAAAAAATCGGACAAAAGAACATTTCTCGAGAGTAACTCAGGGCAAAAACAACTACTCTGTCAAGTAAATTATGGTTATTGGTATCGTTAAAATAAATAAGCCGACAGCTATTACGATAGAACATCTTAAAACGAATGCAAAAGCTCTTTTATACATATCTTTATCTTCCTTAAAATCAGTCGAAACTAATTAAATAATCAAACCATAACTTCTCGCACTCCTCGGCCTAGCTGGGGGTCTCGTTTTTACTTTTATAAAAATATTCTACCTATGTTTGCGTTGACAACTATACTGATAACGGTCATCTTTATACATTGATAACTATCGAACTTTGATATTTTGATAAATATTGATAAATGATACATCAGTACACCGACATCATTAGTCGATATTTCGATATATCGATAAATAGCTTGATATATTGATAATTATGCACAGCATTAGTTGGGACCAATGTGTGGAGCCGGGGTTATTATTATTACAAGACGTGATCGATTCAAACAAAAGCTTATCTTGATTACCTTAAATATACAGAGAAAAAAACACAATTTCCAATTAAATACACAAGTTAGATGATCCTATTCGACAATATCATCGATTGTTTTCCAGCATTATCTTTACATAAAAGTTGTTTCACGTTGATTTGAATTTCCGTTCAATCAAATCATTGATGATGCAGAAAATATTGTAAAAATTCCAATCGACTTAACCAGCCACTAATAAAAATCATATCATTGTTGATTTAGTAAAATGAAATTTGTGGTGTTATCTTTTCGTTCTCTTATTTTCCAGTTTTCCTCATCAATTTTACGATACGAAGAGATTAATTTTAATAAGCGCATAAAAAATTCTTGTGTCAATTCTGTGATAAAAACGATTTTGTTTCAATTATATTAAACCGAGTTAAATTAAGAATTTTTTTTTTTTGATGATTGAAGAATTCTACTTTAATTGTTTCACATCCAAATACATTTTCCATTATAAAGTTGTTATAATATTTAATGGTTCTTCTCGATTAAACGGGAACCGTTTTTAATGTTTCCGCTCGAAATCACTATCAATCCTCTTTATGGTTACCGTTTTTATATACTTTACGATCATTCTTTTAAAACGTTTTTCAGTCGATCGGTCCAAGTTGTACAGACATCATGCTCAGTTGCACTTTTAAGATCCGGTAGGTTTTATTTTATATGCGATGAACGATCAGTTTATAAATCACAAGAAAAAGGGAAACAAAATCAAATAAAATATTATGGCTCGTATTCTATAACTTTGTTAAATAGGTGATTGTATCAAAGCAAAACACACATCGGAGCTGACAAAATATGGCTAATTATTTGTAAAGAAGCAGTACCTTTCATTTATAAATAAACTAGCTGCTGCCCACGGCTTTGCTCGCATAGAACCCTGTAAATACGATAAACTACGTTAATCTAGGACTTCTTTGCATGCCACCTGTGCCAGCATTTTTGAAAATTCCACCCTTAAGTTGGACGAAATGGGAAACGAACATTTGTATGGAAGCTCTGTCATTTAAATATGCATGCATTCATAACAAAACCCTAAATATGTAATTCATGTTAATTACTTCGTAAGTAATTCAGCTTGAAAAAAATTCCTTCTTTCACCGCCCTCAGAAATTGAATTCCTAAAAACGCTGAAACTTATTGCTTTGTAATTAATCACGTGTTCAATGTCTTCTATTTTAAAAAGCTAAATAATAATATTTCTTGTTTTTAACTTCAAAAATGACAGAAGTCCCATACTAACCTTCATTCCCCATTTCACCCCCTTAAAGGTGAAACACGTATTTATTTATTTCTGATAAAAACACAAGAACAAAGTTTCATGGCTCTAGCTTCAAAAACTATTTCATATTCCTACATACAAGGTGTTCTTTTTAAAGTGGTCAATTCTTACAAAACTCCTATTAGTTAGCGAACAATTTGAAAAATATTTCAAGAATTTATAGAAGGGTATCTAGAGATCATTTTAGTAAAATTAGAACCTCGTAGCTCATTTGGAAGTTGGTCAAAAAACGCTTGTTTCTGACGCTGTCGCAATTTTCAAAGAAACGAACTTAACATGCAAAACAACTTAAAATAAGTTGAGGATTCTCCCAATATTGACTGTTTTCATTCTTTTCATTTTTTTCTGGAACAAGTGGGAATTTTTCCCAATTGTGACTACTTTTTGTGGGTCTATGTGAAACAGATATCTGCCTTAATATAGAAATATTTTCTACAAATTTGTTAAGCTAGAAACCCTAACACCTCCTCTACCTGCCCACTTTCTTACTCTCGCTAAAGCCTAACTTACACGAACCAAAAAACATGATATTTTCCCCTCAAGAATCGGTTACATTTCTGTGAAAATGATAGTACATGTTCTTCACAACGGTAAACAATAAACGGACAAAATTACATTTTGTAACTCATTAATCCAAAGCTTGTTTACTAACGCTTTCAGGCTGATTTTGTACATACACCCCCCATTGGCAATCCTTCAGGATCCTACAAAAATATCTTAACGAATTAAAGCAAAACTCAATACTACACGTAGAAAGATACGAATAAATATAGGCTCAGTCTGATTAATTTCCTGAAATATCGATTGAAACCGGCTTGTGACTTTTCTCTATCCACTTTTCATCAAATCCTTATTTACAGATCTTGGTGCCGAAATGTCTTAACTTTGTTAATTGTTGCGATCTCTTAGTGAGCTGAAATAAAATAGTTGACATGACATTGCAACTTTGTTAACTACTGACGGAAAGCGAAAGTAAAAAAGTCTGTTAACAATAAGAATAAAGCTTACTAGGATCCGGAACGAGCATGTTTCCTAACTGTTAAGCACATTATTAACGTTATTTATTCTATAAGCTAGACGTAAATTTTATTTTAACTGCGGTGACGCGTATTTTTATTGAAAATATCGTACAGTCTGTTCTTTAGTTTGGTTTTTTTGGTAAACGATTCCAGCAGATGTTAGTTTTATTTTCAAATAAAAAGAAACTGGATTTGCCATCGGTGATGGGTCTTTTATGTTTTTAAACTGTTGTAACTGTGTAAATAAAGAAAAAACAACAATTTTAAATGTTTTTGAGTAACGAGTAAGTTGGGAATAATTAAACCGCAGATTTGCATTGAATTTCATTAAACGTTTGAAACGTACATTGTAAATTTTTCAGTAGACAAACTAAAATTCCAACTTCTGTTTTGACATTTTATTTTTTTGTCGACCCATTTTATAAAACTCCATTGTTACAACTGAATATCGATATTATACGTGTCTGATCCATACAAATCAAACATCTTTCCAAACCAATATAAAACAACAAGTCCTTTTATATTTGTTGTTCTGTCTGTATTTTATTTTATCTTCTGTAAATGTTTGTGAAAACTGTTCAATAAAGGTCAATGTCTGTAAACTGAAATGTCGATTGGTGAGCGTACAAATGAAGATAATATCCTTACTGAAAACTGTTTGAATTGCACGGATTAAAGGGCCATAGGCCAGGACACATCAAAGCAGGGTTATAAGTTCACTAAGCCTAAACATTTTAAATCGAAATCTGTCAGGAACACTTGACACACGTATGGATTATTGGGCTGTTAAGGTTGCTGATAAATTAATTCGTTTTTCACGTCCAAGCGCTTTTATTAGAGATTACTGTCGCATTTAAATAGTAGAATGATGTCTGCTTGTTACAATTAGGTCAAAGTTCACCAGTTTCCACTTTGACATTTCACATTTCAGTGTATTATCGAAAAGTTCACATTTCCAATCTGCTCATTTACAAAACTTGTCTCTGTTCTATTGATTATCAAGATTATTATCTATTCTATACAAATATGAGATAAATCGATTATTTACTACGATGTTGACACATAAGAGCACTAATAGACTTTTTTACCTACCCAACTCGCATTTTAATAATGATGATAGTTTTTTGATTATCAATGTAGTCATTTATCAATGTACTCGAATGAAATGGAACTTTAGTAAAATGTAATTGTAATGACACAAAAAACACAACACAACAATATTGCATTACAAATAGAAATGAGAAGTCTTTGAGAAAAAAAAGAACGCTGTTGGTATTTTGATTCACTTTCAAAGCACTCAATCAAAAATCTACAACAACCAACAAAGCACGGATTTCCTCTAGCGAATTCGAACAAATTATAAATTACAAACGGAACTCGATAAAAATAGAAGCGGTTGCTTTTCTTCCCCCATACTGTCAATGTGTGTATATATATTTATGAAACACGAGAGCCAAAATATAGAAACATACAAACAACCAAATTGAAATCTTCAGAGACTTAGATTTTAGTTTATATTAAATTCAAAACACGTGCCGTTATACGGATCGACCGATAAATGAGCCTAAATAAATATTTTCACAGTTTTCAAACAAGGCAACGAAGAGTAGTAGATACGCGAAGCGGGGCAAAAACGACAACTTTATACAATATAGATGTGGAATTTCTAAATTGAATTTGTTGGCCAATAAAGTCTTTTCTAGTAGAACATCGACTCAGGCGCTGTTTCTTTTTCCCTACTTAAGCTGGCCTCACAATTTGGTTACAACATGTATAGTCGTTGCCAAATAACTTTGATCCCGGCCGCCATTAAGAAACGTATGAACTAAGACGAAAAATTAGAAGCATGCAAAAATCAAGTAAAAATTTTAAAAACTTTAATACTCCGAAAATTTTGCATTTATTTGGTGATTAAGCTTTGTTAAACTACAGTTCATTTCATAACTATATCATCATCCACAATTTTACAGTTTTTCAAGCAGAATGAAAATATTTTCAAGTAATTATTGTG
>JAZBGW010002382.1:0-11737 GCA_037464815.1 Mylabris variabilis | reverse complement strand
TAATTAATTAATTAATTAAAATCAAAACAAAGAGATCGACAAGCATGATAATGTTTAAATAACAACAATAAGAAGCTGATAAACAGTGCTGTAGCATGGCAAGATTGCAATCAGGGGGCGGAAATTCGGAATTTTTGAATAAAAATCATTGAGCTGAAGGTCTTGCTTACAAATACAAAAGAACTGATGATTTATGGGAAAAAATATTTCAAAATCTACTTTTAAACTTCAAATTAGTTTTAAAGAAACCATTAAAAGTGTTTAAGTCGTCTTCATTGCACAGTTTTGTATTATTTTAACACTTGGGGTTAGAGTAGCACTCGTTTTTCGCGCCTTGCTACGCCACTGTTAGGATTTGATAAAAAACAAAATACTATCTAGAATCATGCAAATATTTACCAATATTCCACTACTTTACACTAACAAAATAAACACCACAGTAGGCTGTTTTTCTTTTGTTTTATCAATATTACCAATTGTTTTTATATTTACATAGCCTCTTGTGATATTTTCCCGTTTTGTTTAATTTGTTATTACTGTTAGTTTTGATTATTACTATTATTATTATTTTCTACGATTGAATAGAAACTGTCAATTTTGGAGGTGGAAAGCGTTCAATTGCTGTAGAGTGTTTCTAATTGGTCCCCAGCACGCGGACAATTGGTCTTTTCTAGAGTGGAAATAACCACTTTTCGGCAAGCTGACGACTAATTTTTACTGCATAGAATATAAAACTGCACTTTAACAAACAAAATGATGAACATAATGAACGCAAGCAATCAGATTATTTATATGTATTATAATAGCTTGCTAATTCTTATTTATGTAAACGTTGAAAATAAAATTTCTGAAGGTGGAGTGCTTGGTTTATAATCTTTATTTTTTATTATGTGAAGAAGTATTTTAATACAGGGTGTCCTAGTGATGGGCCCTTAAAAGTCTAAAAAATTCTAATCGATGGACGTTTCTGAAATTTGGTATATAGCCATCTTGCCGTTTGAACTGCCTTTGGAAAATATTTTCTAGCAACCCCCGTTTTATGGGGTAGTGCACCCTACTCTCTTATTTTAACTGGAATGATGTATTTTTAAATTATTTGATAAAATCGAACGGAACTTTGATAATACGATCTAGGATCTAACGCTGAAAGTTTTTCAGACATTTAGGCTTTTCATGAAATTTTAAATTTTGTAGGGTTTGATTGAAACAATCGTATTTTTCAAACTTTTACTGCTAAAATGTTGATATTTGGAATACAAATGGCATAAGCAATGTCCTTTCTATAACGAGTAATTGTTAAGTTTATATTCAATCGTAAAAAAAATACTGTATCTAACTCGAGTGAAAATGAAGCCTTTGTGAAACTACACACTCGTTTCACAAAAGCCTCGTTTCCGCTCTTGTTAGATAAATAACAATTTTTTAAAAAAAAATACCTTTCGGTCGATAAATAGGTGGAATAAAGGTACTTCCTGTTGAATCAGTTGGTAAGATAACATTACTATAATCTAAAATATCTGAAATTATAAATATTGAAAATTAAATAATAATAAATAAAATTAAATAAAGAGACATGCGATGATTTTAGTCTAAGATTTGTCAAAATTTTGATGATTATACAAACATTCATTAAAGATGATGATATAATATCTGGGCTTACCCGTATTTTCGCCTTCTTCAGGCACATGGAAACTAGTTGGTGTTACTTGGACTTTACTTGGTAAGCCGACATCTTTTCATTTGTTTTTGTTTGTTTTTTTGTTATTGAATTTAATTTAATAAAAAATCATTAAAATAAATATACTATATATTGACTTACCTAATGTTTTAACAGTGATAATTTTACTCATCATCCCATCACCTAAGGCGTTCTTTCCAACAACTTGAAATTCATAAGTAGTACCGGGTGCTAAACGATTTATCGTTACTTGTGTACTACCACTGGGTGTTACTGGTATTGTTGACCAATCATTAACGCCAGCTTCACGATACCAAATTGTATAATCTTGTTTATAATCAGGACCACCACTATAACCAGGTAGCCATTGTAATGTGACAGCGAATTCGGACGCGTTTGCTGTTAGATTGTAAGGAGCATGCGGTTGGGTACCTTCCACCTTATTCAAATTAAAAATTAAATTAATAACAATATTATACAGGATGTTCCGTAAGTCGCGCATTTCCAACTACGGGGTAGATAGGGGATGAAATTCCAAGACGAAAAGTCCTATATCATTTTCTTATCTGAGGCACAGTTCATGAGACTAATGAGTAATTGATTAAATTGAATAGCCAATCAAGTACTTGCTATAGCAAAAAAAAGATAGTGGGGAGGAGTCTTGACGGTGGGACGTGGGAAGCGAGCGGGTAAACGGGATACCACACACCGTTTACCTCTAGAACTATCGATTAGATACCCTATCCCATTTCATTGAAGTTGACGTAATGGGCTCTACCGATAGAAAATACGTGTGGTAGAGTCTAAGGGGTTGGGCTCGACCGTTACCTGTCAAAGGGGTTAAAAAGTAATTTTTGGTTCAATTGGAGCAACGGATACCCATCAAACGTTGTGGGGGAAACTTCACAAACATGGGTACTCTTTGAGATCTGTGGATCAATTGGAGGTTGTGGGTGAATGGGAGACCACACACACCATTCACCCCTAAAACTAACAGTTAGATACCTTATTGCATTTCTTTGAAAGTGGTCGTAACGGGCTCTGGCTGTAGGTGATGATGTTTAGTAGAGTCTAAGACATTGGGCTCCACCGAGACCTATGAAAGGTTGTAAAGTTAACCTTTCTAACATAGGTGCTAAGGGAGGAGCAGAAGCCCGCTTGCGTTGGCTAGCAGGTGCCCCCTCTAGGGTGATGGACTCTTAGTGGCCAAGCGGTGGCTATAAAGGGAGTTTGGAACGTGGGGATTTGGACCATTACTTGCGGTCTTATATCCGGAAGTCGGGGCCGTTGGTGGTGCGGTATCCCAGCCCCGGAGTTGGATCAGGCAGGCGCTTGAGGTGTCGGGCCTAGGATTGCTTCATTATTCCCAAGAAGTAGCTTTGGGTACTAGTATCCGAGGCTAGCTTGATTACTAGTAGCAAAAGAGCCAAATATAAGGTCTAAGCTTAGCTTCAAGGTGCTCGGCACAAGTCTTAGTAGAGGTGTCTGGGTCCTTCTTACCAAGACGTACACGATTGTCCTGGCGCCAGGTGTTAGATTACTGTCACGGTATAAGGGTGCATCGTGTGCGGATTTAAGTCTGTAAGGGCGCTAGTGCCGCCTCCAGATAACAAAATGATATGGGACTTTTCGACTTAGAATTTCATCCCCTACCTGCCCCTTAGGAGTAAATGCGCGACTTAAGGGACATCTGTATAGATTGAGTTAAAAAAGAAAGACTTACAACTAATTGTGTTGCTGTGACAATTGTTGCAACTTCATTTGATGCAACACATTGATAAAAACCGAAATCTGATCGTCGTAAACTTTCAATTGTTATATTACCACCATTGATTTTAATACGATTTTTTGGCAATGGATTACCATCACGTCGTTGCCATTGTAATTGTGTTTTTTGTGTACCTTCAGCTTCTTGTGCATCACAATGCATTTCAACTGTTTCACCAACTTTACGTTGATACATTGGTTCTGGTTCAATTGTAAAAACAGGTGGTTTACGTACTAAAACTTCCATTTGTCCAGAAGAACCTTGAGTACCTTGTGCATTATATGGTGTACATGTATAACGTCCTTCATGGTTCTCATTGACACGTGTAAATAATAATGAACCATTATTCATAATAACGATATCTTTTGTTTGGTATGGTTCTAATAAACGTTTATCTTTGGTCCATGTTACATATTGTAATGGTGGATTTGCTTTTATATAACATTGTACCACACCAGCTAAACGAAATGGTAAATATTGGACTGTTGGTGTGAATGTTACTTTTGCAGGATCTGTCAAAATAATGTTTTCTATTGTTGTAAATAAAGGTTTTACTACCATGAGTACCTAGTTCACAAGGCCAACTCATATTTGTAGGGTAGTCTCTAGGGAATATTTTAGCAAAATTTGAATCCCGTAGCTCGTTTGGAAGTCGGTCAAAAAACGGTCTTTTTGGTAAATATTGCAATTTTCAAAAACTGGCTAAAATGACTGAACGATTTGAAGATCCACTCAAGATTATGTTTTTTTTTTCAATGTTGGGAGGGTCTTCGAGTCATTCTTAGTCGTTTTGCATATGTAGGTGCCGGCAAAATCCAAAACGAGCGTTTTTTGACCAACATCCCAAATTTTGCTCATGGACCACCCTAAAAATCGCTCGTCAACCAATATGAGTTGTCATAACAACTATTTAGGTACTACCATTTTTCGTTTTTCTCTACTGTATTCTAGACCAAGTAGAAATGTTTTGTATTTTTTCTAGAGTACAGTAGAGTAAAGCCAACAAAAACAATGTTGCGAGGGTCTTCGAGTCTTGGTCGTTTTGCGTGTATAGCTCCCAAAGTTACTAGGTACCAATTTTGCTAAAAATGTTCCTCAAGGACTACTACTAATATGAGTTGCTATGACAACTATTTAGGTATTCCCATATGAATAGCTACTCTATTTTGCAAACTTACATTCGACATTAAGATATGCTGAAGCTGATTGTGGTTCACCAATACCATTACTAACTTCACATAAATATTGTCCTGAATCATCAGAACTAACTGGATTGATAACTAATGAACCATCACGTCTTATTGTAACACGTGTCTCTAATGATGCTAATTCTTTAACTGGTGCACCTTCACGGAACCATTTCACAGTTACATTACCAGGTTGTGCTTTAGCTTCACAATTAAATTGTACTTTATCACCTTCTAATTTTGTTTGATTTGTTGGTGGTACCATAATAACAGCACCACCAGCAATTATAACACGTGCTGTATGCGAAATTTGTCCTTCACCATTACGTGCTATACATGTATAATCACCAATATCTTCATGACGAATGTTTGAGATACGTAATTCAGTACCATCATTGAAGATACCTAAAGGGAAAAAATTGCAAACTACAAGAATTGACAATTGTTGTGTTGTATTGATTTGACAATAGGGAGAAGGGGGATGGAAATAAATAAAAATTAAACAATAAACTAAATGCAACAACAAATAGAAAAAAAAAACAAAAATAGATGGAGATAAGAGATATCTTCTAATGAACAATAGATGGAGAAGGCTGCTGGTGTCTTAATTCCAGTTGTTTGCCACTAATTTTATAATCAGTCTTGTTATGATGTTTTGTTTTCGTATAGAGGCATACTTTTTTTTGGAATTTTGATGGGGACTCACCAATGGTAGCTGATGGTTCAACAGGATTTGCATCTTTATACCATAAAATCTCTGGTGTTGGTGTACCTTCAGCTGTACAACTCAAAATAATAGCATCACCTAAATTCACATAAATTATATCGGATGGGGTATCAGTGAAACGGGGTGGTGCATGGACGTCCAAATGGAACCAGGTACCATTCTTGTGCGAGTTCGGTGAGCGGTTGAGGAACACCACCTTACACTCATACCTGTTTTTCAAAATTATAAATTATAGTTTTTTTTATATACCGGGTGAGTCACCTAAAACCTTTAGTACAATTAGAACCTTGTAGCTCCGTTCTAGAATAAAATTAAGAAAAAGTCAAAAAATTAAAGTTAGAAGAATCCTCGAGTCATTCTAAGTCGTTCTGCGTGTTTAGTTCGTTTTTGAAAATCGCAACATCGTCAGAAACAAGCGTTTTTTCAACAACTTCCAAATGACCTACGCGGTTCTAATTTTGCTAATACGGTCTCTAAGAACCCTCCTATAAAACCATGAAATATTTTTCAAATCGCTCTTCAAATAATGAGTAGTTGCCATAAAAACATTTCGTTTTAGGTGACCCACCCGGTATATTATTGATAATAATATTAGTAATCTTACCAGCCCTGATCCGACTCGCGAATATTCGTCAAATTAAGGGATGCCGCCCCATATGGTGAATCTGGTGATACACGCGAGACACGACCCTCATACCCTTCGCCACTATGGGTTGGATAACTCTCATACCAGATATAAATCGGGATGTCTTGACCCTAGATTTTTCGATTTTTTGTGGATTTTATTAAAAAAAAAATAGTATTACACATCTTACAATTGAAATAGAAAAACAAAAGACATGCAACAGCAACTAGATTTTAATACTATACGACAAGAACATGCCAACTTGATTTTTAATAATCTGCAAGCGTACAGAATGTATAATAATACCAATTTTCTAAAGAAAGGACTAAAGTAATACAATAAAGTCCAAGTATAGTTAACAATTAATGTTCAATTGCAAGTAGCATCTCATCAAATAAAATCAATCAAAAAAAGTAAATAAAACAAAACAAGTAAGGACAAGTGATTATAAGAGATTGCTTGCGCTGAATGTGTTTGTTTCTTAGGTATTATTTAATTTAAAATTTAATTGTAATAATAATAATAATAAACACTCAGCTTTACATGTTTTTTTTTTGATTTATTATTTTATGAACTGCTATTTGCAATTTAACATTAATTGTTAAATATACTTCTCTTTATTCTATTACTTTAGTCATTCCGTTAGTGCAATGGTACAACTACAAAACATTATTTTACATCAAAGTTGGTCATGCGTTTGGTTACGCAGAGTCGTAGTTTGGTTAATATTTGACATTTATTGCCGAATTAAGCTACGACTCTACGTAACCAAAGACATGGCCAACTACAAGGTGAAATAATTTTGTACACCCTGTAGAGAGAAGCACCACGTAAGCACAGTAACTTAAACAAAGACAGAAACGTTGATGCACTTGTGATTGTGAATACAGTGAAAATGAGAACAGATTTAATTTTATTTTTTGTTTCTATTATCAATTTTTGTTCTATTAACAAGACAAACAAAACAAATTAGCAAGCAGTGATGATGATAATAATAGTGATAATGATATTTTTTACAAATAATCTGCTCTCCTTGTCTATTTTTGTTTAATCGTATTATTAAAAAACTAACAGGTGTACAACGTTATTTTCTTCAAAGTTGGCCATGGATTTGCGAACGTAAGCCGTAGCTTGGTTCATATTTTATTACAATCAGTATTTATTTAAAGTTAAAGATAGCCAACTTTGATGTTGATTTTCGTTGTACACCCTGTATAATGTTTTATATAATATCAAAGTATCACTGTGTGGCCAATCACAATTCAATTGTTCTTTTAAATTAATTAATTAATTAATTAATTAAATGAATAACAAAATAATTTACTAGAAATTAACAAACGGAGGGTGTTTCTTTTGTGGTTAGCACTTTATTTAAAACAACCCTCCTACATTTACTATCAATTAAGACTAAAGATCTTAGGGTGATATGAATATTAAGATTTGTTATATACAGAGTGCCCCGTAAATCGCGCATTTACTCCTAAGGAGCAGATAGGGGATGAAATTTTAAAACGAAAAGTACCATTTTGTTATCTGACGCACAGGTAATTCGTTATGAATTAAATTAAGTAGTCAATCAAGTAGCCTGCTAAATCTTTCCTTCTCTCTTTTTATCAGTCTAGCGAGCACCTGATTGGCTACATGATTTAATTAATAACCAATTACGTGTGCATCAGATGATAAAATGGTCGTCTTACAATTTCATCCCCTATCTGCTCCTTAGTATGAAATACGTGACTTACGGGACAACCTGTATATAAATGTATTATTAATAGTTACCAACTGTATAATATTCAAATTCCCTATAACACCTAATCAGAATGATTCCATATCAATGATATCGATCAAGTTACGCTCTACGTTCTCGATTCATGGCTTGATTGAAAATCATTCTAATCATGTGTTTTAATAACTACAAGAAACAAAACAAATAACATGAACAAAAATGAAACTATCATCTTTTATCTCTGTCTGTATCAATAAATTTTTTTGTTAAATTGATAGTTTCGCCTTTGTTTTTATTTTATTTTTTTGTTTTATTTTGTTGATTTTTTCATGAATTAAAGATCAAACCCTCTACTACCATTGGCCACCGTTATATATTTTTTGTTTTGTTATCATTTCATGATTGTTTCGTTCGTGTGATATAGAAATGGTACGGAAATAAAACAAACGAAGAAAAAACAGTATTGTTTGAGGAGAGCAAATGAAATCCTACCGTTTCGCCTACCTTCTTCTCCCATTGCAACACATACGGCACAGGGTGTCCATCTGGAAATTCCACGTGACAATTGAATACCACCGACTCACCCAATATGGCTGTGATGTGTACAGCATCTTGGAAACCGAGGGCTGTAAACAATTAAAAGCAATATATAGGGATGGTAATTTTTCATATAAATCCACTAAAATTATTATTAAATCGAAACTAAGCCTCGCGACTCTATTTTGAGCAGAACAGGGGTTGGTAAAGAGTCAAAATTGAAATATTAATTATTTATAATTTGAAGGGTGGTTTCCTACTATACCACTTACAATAGCGTGTATGTTATTGTCAATAAGTAGAAAATTGGTGGATGCGCCGGGTTACATTAATTTCCCCCTCATTATTAATTCACATATTTATTTATTAATAAATAGGGGGTGAAATATATAATCGATTTACCTGTTTGTAAGACAAGGAAGGCTAAAAAGGCAACAAATGTATAAACGGTGAATAGCGGTACCGTGGTGGTGGTGGTGGTGATGGTCAGCAATGGACGAGACTTGCCCCGTGGGTGTGTGCGCATGCCCATCCCGGCGGTCCCATACTCTCCAGCTACCAGCGCACCCTCATTGCCGGTTATTCTGTAAATGAAACATAAAAAAAAATGAAAATTATTTACCTTTTAAATGATTCAAACATTTATATTTTTTGATAGATAAAAAACTACCCTAAATTAGAGAATGTCACTAACAATTAGGGCAATTAAACTAGAATTACAATTCCATTACACCCCTTAATTTTTAAATAAATCATCCGTTAAATTACTATAAGAAATGATGATTTAATGCCAGAATTTTAAGGGTTGTTTTCGGTATTAAATAGTAAAATAATATAATCCCTCAAAATTCTAAAGAAAAACCCACCCTGTTTCATTACCACACTGCTACAGCACTATTGTCACTATCACCTGCAACACAACCACCACCTAACATCAGAATTTCTTAAATTTTCCAATCTGTTGAAAATCACTTTAAAGACTCAATAATAAAATTGTTGTACGAAACAAAGGGGTTGATTTTGGTTAAAGATTTATAAATAAATTATCAGATTATATCACAATCACAATTATTAATATTTAAAATTTGATTTAATCTATAAAAAATTTTTTTTAATTGTTAAAGAATGACATACGATATAACCACCCTCTCTATGTATAAAATATACGCACACATGTAGAGATATAAATATAACAGGGTTGAAATTTTGACTGAATGCGCCGCGCCAGTTTCCACCACCACCATTACCACTCCTATAGTCGTCTAAGCTTGTGTGTCTATATTGATCCAACCATCCAGGGGTAGTGGTGACGACGGTGGTGGTAAATATTAATATTGGCGGGATCTTTTGAAAATCCTATCACACTCGTTTAATTTAGAAATTTTACAAAATATACATGTTAATTTAAGGGTGGGGGTGCGGGGGAGGGGGTGTATACAATTTGTTAATTACAACCCTCTAGAAATATTTCATTGTGATATTTATAGAGATTTGTAGTTATAATTTCCCTTGTGACAATATCTTATTGCTCTTATGTTGCTGCTACTACTACCCTTTAATATAACAAGCCTCTCCTTGAATTATTCATATTTATCGAAATTAATTACAGTTGTTGAAATATCAATGTTGGAAAATATTCTTGATAATAGTGGTGGTGGTGGTGGTGGTGCAAACATAGCAAAGACCTATAATAACACGTTTTGAATTCTAAATAATCCCTGTCAAAACAGTATAGACGACAAAAATAGATTGTGTGTGTGAGTGAGAGGGAGAATATTTTCCAGGTCCCAGTTGTTACGGGTGCTTCACCCCCATTAAACAATATCTGTCTCTTTCTATCCTATATTGTATTATATCTTATACAGAATGTCCCGTAAGTCGCGCATTGCCTTTTAAGGAACAGCTAGGGGATGAAATTCTAAGAGGAAAAGTCCTGCACCATTGGGCAGGTAAGTAGCCAATCAGGTGCTCTCTTAGTTTGAATGGCTGTCGCGCCAGCCTGCTAACTGGTCAAAACTCTCTTCTTCTCTCTTTTTATCAAGATAGCGAGCACCTGATTGGCTACATGATTTATTACCTGGGCGTCAGATGATAAAATGATATAGCACTTTTTGTTTTAGAATTTCATCCCCTAGTTGTTCCTTAAAAGGAAATGCGTGACTTACGGAACAGCCTGTATGTAGTCGATTTGACTTTCTCTTCTCCCCTATGAAACCCTAAGAGCATCATGAAACACTACCCGTTTTGCTTCAGGCGTTGTAATCGCCTTGTTTCATCATCATCATGCCCTTTCAATTTCTCACCCTTCTCCCTTTATACAAATACTTTAGAATTCTCTGTTAATTTATTACACATCATCGCTATAATTCATTCAGAAATAATTATTTCAAACATTATAATTATAAACGTACTGATAAAGGTTAATGATAAGAGAAATAAAAAAAGGATGAACCTGTTGATTGCTGATGAACAAATCCAATCGATTTATTTATTTTTTCGTTAATTTGTTATAATTGAAAAATGGTGGATGCGCGAGGTGAATTTTGTTAATTTTGTATTTTAAACGAATAAAACTCGATTAACTTAAATAATAACACTATAATTAACCCCAAAAAGCGGCATTAATTACGCTTTTATAATAATCATTCAAAAATAACTAGGGTGGTTTATGTGTCTGTGTGTGTGTGTGTGTGTGCTAATAAGGGATGTGATGACGTCATGGGCGGGTCTACAACGTCATCGGCCTATCGATCCATTCCCAGTCTATACATGTGTATAACGTTATAATATTTCTATCCTTCTCTTTTTCTACCACCCCAAACAAATTGACGATATTTCGAATTATACACACACATATACAAAAAGCAAACCGCAAGGGGTGAGTTTTCCGGTGTCCAAATTCAATTTCTGATTGGCTTCCGATTGGATCTGATTTAGATTCTTGTTGTTATTGCTGTCATCCCCCCCTCCCCACCATTTTAAAACACCTTTGATAAAAATCAGACTTTTACACAGGGGTGGTTCTACCGCTATAATTCTTTTAATCCACCCTTAATTGAAACATCAAAGCTTTGTCTAATTCTTGTGTGAATTTGTTAAAAGAAACAATTCATTTTTTTTATTGGATTTTCTTCAAGTTTTTGATAATTTTATTCACCCGGCGCCTCCACCATTTCTACACACTTAATATAACTTAATCTTTTTATAACTCGGGAAATATCCGGGCGATTTTAATAAAGTTTCCACCATTCGATTTAATATCAACCCTTCTAGCCAGATGTTGATAATGTCCTTTCTAGATCTTTATAATTCAGTAAATATTTAAGATTAGAAGAGTTCAACCCTCGGTGTCAATCACTAAAATTTCCACCCCCTCTTCAATACACATGACGTATTATTTATATAACAAACACACCAATCTAGTTGGCCGAGTTCTGTTTGATATGAAATGGTTATACAGGATGTCCCGTAAGTCACGCATTTCGTCGC
>JAZBGW010002381.1:1199-11738 GCA_037464815.1 Mylabris variabilis | reverse complement strand
AAGCCCGATTTTCACCCAAAAAAAGGCACAGAGAATAAAGTAAGCCCAATCGCGTACGTAAAACAAAACACGACAACTAAAGTAAGTTATCAAATCATAAAAACCATAAAAAAACTATAAAATGTAACAGTAGATTTATACAAAATTGAACTCCAATTGCCATAAAAATGACACTGAGAGAATAAAGTTACCCCAATTGTGTACGTAAAACAAAACAATTACACAAAGCTTAACAGCAAATTTGTACAAAATTGAAGCCCAATTTCCACCAAAAAATTACAGAGAAGAAAGTAAGCCCAATCGTGTACGTAAAACAAAACACGACAACTAAGTTATCAAATCATAAAAACCATAAAAAACTATAAAATGTAACAGTAGATTTATACAAAGTTGAAGTCCTATTTTCACAAAAAATGACACTGAGAGAATAATCTAAGCCCAATTGTCTACGTAAAACAAAACAATTACACAAAGTTAAACAGAACATTTGTACAAAATTGAAGTCAAATTTTCACAAGAAATGACACTGAGAGAATAAAGTAAGCCCAATCGTGTACGTCAAACAAAACACGACAATTACACTAAGTTATCAAATCACAAAAAACATAAAAAACAATCCTACAAAATGTAACAATAGATTTATACAAAATTGAAGTCCAATTTTCACAAGAAATGACACCGAGAGAATAAAGTAAGCCCAATCGTGTACGTAAAACAAAACACGACCATTACACTAAGTTATCAAATCATAAAAAACATAAAAAAACAAAGCTATAAAGTGTAACAGTAGATTTATACAAAATTGAAGTCCAATTTTCACAAAAAATGTCCCTGAGAGAATAAAGTAAGCCAAATAGAGTACCTAAAACAAAACAATTACACTAAGTTATCAAATCACAAATACATAAAAAAACAAAGCTATAAAACGTAACAGTAGATTTGTACAAAATTTGAAGCCCAATTGCCACTATTACTAAGAAATGACATTTATAGATCGGATCGTAATGTAAACACTTAATTAAGAATGTTATACTGAGTAAGAAATAATTCCGACAACAATAACTGTAAATCCATTTGTGTACACAAATACAAGTAGCGTTAGTAAATTAATCAAAGAAATGACAAACCCGTAAAGTGTAACAGTATATTTGGACAAATTTTGGAATCCTACTCACATAATTGCCAAAAATGACACTAGCAGTAGTTTATATTCAAAAAGTAAGCCTAGTTATGTACAACAATCAAGAAAACACAATGACACTGAATTATTAGGTATTAATTGAACACAGCTTTTATGCCGAATTGTGTACAAATTTATGATCTCGAAATTTGGTCTAATTTTTTTATTATGCGTAAGTCCAGTGTAACTTTTCAACTATCGATTCTTACAAACTACATCTATAATGATTCATGTAAAATATTTAATAAGAGTTTAGTTTTACAAAAATGTAAAAATATGGTAATTCTAAGAAAAAAGTGTAACAATACTTGGGTTTCATAATTTGTACATTTTTAGTGTAGTTATTAAATTTGCATATTCTTACTAAATTCACGAAATTTGCTTGTTTTCCACTTAAAATTTCACTAATCACTATAGTCATTGTTACACTAAAGTGTAGGCTTCGTATTAGTGACATAAAAGTGTACATCGTCCAGTGTGCGTTCGATTTTATTTTTATTTCAAATTTTTTTAATTTAAACACAGTGGTGTTGTATTTTATTATTTTATATTTTTATTTTCTAATTTAATTTTTTATTTTTTTTTAGTTTGTACTTCATGTGTACATTATAGTGAAGTCCTGATTATCCGATCCTTTGTTATATTACAAAATCGGATAATGAAGATTTAGTTATTTCATAAATTATTACGAAAAATATTGAATTTTTCAACGAATTAATCAAGAATTTTTGGATATTAAACTTTTTCCCAGAACTCACCCCTACCACCCCATATCGTCCCATACTATTCCAACCAACCCTCATAACTCAACTTTACCCTCTTATAAGAGAATCCACTTTGCTTTTCAATCGTTTTTCTTACAAAAAGAAAAACGAACAAACCACCACCAACACCAGCGCCCATGAACACGATGATGGGGTAGTGGTAGTGGTGGTGGTGGTGGTGGTGGTGACGATGACGGTGGAATTTAAGAAATCCCAGTATCAGGTGCGCCTGTTTAATTGAAAAATCCCATCCTAATCCGCAATTATGCGCCAAAACCAACCCCTTTATCTCCTCGTTTTTCTTAAATGTTTTTTCCACTACCACCCCCTCTACCCCCCTCTCTTATTTCTGTCTAATTCTCACAATATCTTAGTCGATCGTGTTTTTTTTTTGCCTTAGTCGGATAGAGATTTTTAATTTTTCTTTAGACGTAATCAGTTAAGTGTAGCTAGAAATTAGGGGTTGATTAGTGGTGGTGGTGGTGTTGTCCGAAATCCGGTCCATTAAAATATGAAAATAACGAAAACGATTAAGAGAAAAAGATGCGTGCACGGAAGACATTAAAAAAGAAACGACGAGTATAGAGGGTGGTGGTTGTTATTCTTCTTGTATATTGTATAATAGAAGTGGTATGAGTAAGGGGGTGGTTTGCATGTTTGAAACCATTCAGTTTTAACCCTTTTGTATCAAAAAACTATTTTTGTTATACTACAATTTCTATAAAACGGACAAACTTAAAATATACAAAATAGGGTAGAAGAAAATATATTAAAGGGGTTGTAGAAACACACACACACACATATACATATATAAAATAACAAAAAAATTATGTAACATTACTAATATTCACTTTATATCAAGACAATAGTTTTCTTTATTTCAAAAAATAAAATATGTACACGTCTCGAATATAAATTTTAAGAAAGGGGTTGATTGTTGTCTAGTAAATAAGTAAAGGGGTTGGTGGTGCGTATAACAAAGAAGAGAAATGTACGTTTTTTTTTGCTTCTTAAGATTTATTACGACAGGTAAAGTTGGCGGTCTGTTTCTGGTTATTTTAATATGTTAGAATAAGGGATGAAAAGTTTTCGTGTTTTTGCAATATATACAAAAACAACACAACGTTGACTTAAACTTACCACTTTATGTTTACGTTTGAATTCGATTAATGCGCATGCGCCATCTGTGTTTTTACTAGTGCGCATGCGCATTATAGAATTATAACCTCAATTCTAGAAATTTTATGATTTTAACGTAAATCAGCGTAACTAGATTGTTTAGCGTTACGTATACGGTGCGGATGTTCATTATAGAGGTTATAGAGGGGTGAAATTGTATTGTTTTTTAATATAAATTGGTTCAAATACCGTGAATATCGCCGATTTAAATCACTGGAATTCATTGTAAAAATACGCAAATATGTGTGTGTGTGTGTGTTATCACCACCACCATCTTTTCGCTTATTTGTTAAAAGAATTAGTCGAGCTCCACCCCATCAATATACCCTGAACAAATGAGATGCATTTTTTATTTGGCATTTTTTCACGCACGCGATTCCGTTCCACGCCCACTTCCTTTCCGGCGACCGTAACTTTACATTTGAACGTGTATGTGTGTGTGTGTGTTCACTAAAGGGAGGAACACAAAAAAAGCGAATGGTGGTTGATTATAGAGAGAGAGAGAGAGAGAGAAAACCACCCCGACAATTTACAACGAAAAATTACATATTGGCACAATATTAGTTGATGAGCACCCTCTTGTCTTCGATTTTTATAAAGAATGACCTAGTCTCTTAGTTTTCGAGATGATGAGTCACCCCTTTAGGGTGAGAATCGAAAGGGTGAATAAAAAATGGGGTAAATTTTCGTTGCAATCCCTCAATTGTAATTGCATTGAAATTGATGACAATGCTGATGATGATGATGATGACTATAATCATCAATATTAACACAAAATTAAGGGATGTTTTTTACCGAAAAATACCAATTTTACCAACAATCACAAGATTCTAGTATTAAGGGTTGAAAAATTTAAATTTTCACTCTTATCACCGATTATTGGCAAAGAAAAATAACTTTTCCAACTGTAAATAAGTTGACATTTTCTTAGAATTTAATATTTAATTATACCACCCCTATCGTCCATTTCTTCATTACTGTCATTCTATCTTTGTTTTTCCCACGATACAACTGTATTTTATTCACTTTAAGTCCGTTAATCATCTCCTTGTGTCCGTCTGTCTGATAACAAGGGGCAAAAATTCTACCTTACACTTATACCACCACCACCACCCCCTCAGGATAAGAAATGAACCGAAAGAAGATAGGGGCCGGTAAAAAACACGAACAGGAATATTCAAAATGTGATAAAGAATGCATGATAATTACGTGAAAAACTTGAAACAGAAGTGAGAGGGTGGGGGGGGGTGCGAAAAATAAAAATCTGTAACATTTATAAGAAATTATACACCCCCGTTTTACGCTTATTTAGAAATAAATCTAAAAGAAAAGTCGGCAAGTAAATGGGGGTTGGGGGTGGCGTTGGGGTGTTTTGTTAGAAAAAAACAACAACAACAACGACATACTAAATTGCTAAGACGTACTTCGTTGATTAGTAGTTAAATTCTTGAATTAAAAACAAGGTAGATTGGCTCTGTTAAAAGGTCTTTAATTTTTATAACTGTCAGGGGTTGATTTTACATTTCTCTATCTCTTTCACTCCTATATAAATATATATATTTCTATAGCTATCATTCTTCTTATTTCATTTTTTTTGCATTTCTACAAACACTAATATCTAAAGAAATCAACCCCGTTATTTTATCCATGTCTGTGTTTTTCTGTCTATATGTATGTATATCTATATATTATACGATTTTCTAAGGGAAATTGTAGAAAATTACATTTTAAATAATAGGGAGTTTTAAGTGATTTTTCGAACTGTTTAAAATTTCAAAAGTGCTATTATGAATCTACTGAACGTCCCATATAAAACAACCCTACAAAGCATAAATTACCCCAAAAATGATTTGGGGTAAATTTTAATAAAGGTGGGTGGTTTATACGAAAATTGCACACTTTTAACCCCATTTTTACTTACACTTACACTAACCTTAAGTAATTTCGCGCCTAGATTTGAGATTTTACAAAATACAGTGAATTTTGTAACAAATTTCTGCTTTCAACAACAAATAGTTACATTTATAGTATTTTGTTACACTATACACCTATAAAAGGAAGCTTGTTACTAAAAACTTTGTACCTAATAAAGGTTTTTAAATATCGACTATAGTTTACGACGACATTCGATTTTGTCACTTATACACAAACATATTGAAATTGTTCATAGTTTTACAAAATACAGGAAAATTTGTAACAAGTTTACATTTTCTACCGCAAATAGTGACACACTAAAGATTTATTCCGTATTGCTTAGAAGCTTGTTATTAACAACTTTTCAATGAAGTTTCTCAAATATTTACCATAGTTACACTAATTTTGTTCAGTGTAAAGTTACATTTAATTTTGTCACTAATTGGAAAAACTTTAAGATTTCAAATATTTGTGAACAAAATTTTTGAAATTATCCATTTTTTTAAAACTCGATCTAAAGTTACAAAATACAATACATTTTGTAACAAATTTACATTTTCTGCTGTAAATAGTTACATTTAAACTTTACACTAAACTTTTACACTATATAGTCTTAAAACAAGCATGAATACAAGCTTACTACAAAAACCCTAGTTACATTAATTTAAGGCTCCACTTATTAACTAAAAAATAAGGTCCACATGTTGAAATTGTTCAAGGTTTTACAAAATACAGGAAAATTTATAATAAGTTTACATTTTCTACCGCAAATAGTGACACACTAAAGATTTATTCCGTAGTGCTTAGAAGCTTGTTATTAACAACTTTTCAATGAAGTTTCTCAAATATTTACCATAGTTACACTAATTTTGTTCAGTGTAAAATTACATTTAATTTTGTCACTATTTAGAAAAACCTTAAGATTTCAAAATTTTTGAAATTATCCAATTTTGTTTTCTCAAGTTAGATCTAATGTTACAAAATACAAGAAATTTTGTAACAAGTTTACACTTTCTGCTCTAAATAGTTACATTTAAACTTTACACTATATAGCCCTAAAACAAGCGTGAATACAAGATTACTACAAAGACGATAGTTACACTAATTTAAGGTTACTTTAAATTAGCTTGTCACTTATTAGCAATCATTAAGGCTCAAATGTTGAAATTGTTTAAGATTTTACAAAATACAGGAAAATTAGTAACAAGTTTACATTTTCTGTGGCAAAGAGTGACACACTAAAGATTTATTCCCTATTACTTGCAAGCTTGTTATTAACAAGTTTTCACTGAAGGTCCTCAAATATTTACCATAGTTACACTAATTTTGTTCAATGTAAAATTACATTTAATTTTGTCACTAATTATAAAATTTGTGAGCAAAATTCTTGAAATTATTCGACTTTTTCTAAAGTTAGATCTAATGTTACAAAATACAATAAATTTTGTAACAAGTTTACATTTTCTGCTTTAAATAGTTACATTTAAACTTGACATTGAGCTTTTACACTACATAGTCTTAAAACAAACATTAATACAAGCTTACTACAAAGACGATAGTTACACTAACTTAAGGCTACAAAATACAGGAAAATTTGTAACAAGCTTACACTTTCTACGAAAAATTGTGACACTTACACTAAAGATTTATTCCGTATTGCTTACAAGCTTGTTATTAACAACTTTTCACTGAAGGTCCTCAAATATTTACCATAGTTACACTAATTTGGTTCAGTTACATTTAATTTTGTTACTATTTAGAAAAACCTTAAGATTTCAAAATGTTTTGAAATTACCCGATTTTTTCTTCTCAAGTTAGATCTAATGTTACAAAATACAAGAAATTTTGTAACAAGTTTACACTTTCTGCTCTAAATAGTTACATTTAAACTTTACACTATATAGCCCTAAAACAAGCGTGAATACAAGC
The DNA here is from genome assembly GCA_037464815.1 of Mylabris variabilis. Classification (NCBI taxonomy): domain Eukaryota; kingdom Metazoa; phylum Arthropoda; class Insecta; order Coleoptera; family Meloidae; genus Mylabris; species Mylabris variabilis. The sequence goes on along the minus strand of JAZBGW010002381.1, from coordinate 4,772 downwards.
TTACTACAAAGACGATTGTTACACTAACTTGAGGCTACATTAGCTTTTATCACTTATTAGCCAACACATAAGGCTCACATGTTGAAATTGTTTGAGATTTTACAAAATACAGGAAAATTTGTAACAAGTTTACACTTTCTACGAAAAATTGTGACACTTACACTAAAGATTTATACCGTATTGCTTACAAGCTTGTTATTAACAACTTTTCACTGAAGATTCTCAAATATTTACCATAGTTACACTAATTTTGTTCAGTGTAAAGTTACATTTAATTTTGTCACTATTTAGAAAATCCTTAAGATTTCAAAATTTTTGAAATTATCCAATTTTGTTTTCTAAAGTTAGATCTAATGTTACAAAATACAATAAACTTTGTAACAAGTTTACACTTTCTGCTCTAAATAGTTACATTTAAACTTTACACTATATAGCCCTAAAACAAACATTAATACAAGCTTACTACAAAGACGATAGTTACACTAACTTAAGGCTACATTAGATTTTGTCACTTATTAGCATACACATAAGGCTCACATGTTGACATTGTTTAAGATTTTACAAAATATAGGAAAATTTGTAACAAGTTTACACTTTCTACGAAAAATTGTGACACTTACACTAAAGATATATTCCGTATTGCTTACAAGCTTGTTATTAACAACTTTTCACTGAAGGTTCCCAAATATTTACTATAGTTACACTAATTTTGTTCAGTGTAAAGGTACATTTAATTTTGTCACTATTTAGAAAAACCTTAAGATTTCAAAATGTTTTGAAATTATCCGATTTTTTTTTCTCATATTAGATCTAATGTTACAAAATACAATAAATTTTGTAACAAGCTTACATTTTCTGCTTTAAATAGTTACATTTAAACTTTACACTAAACTTTTACACTATATAGCCCTTGAAAAAGCGTAAATACAAATTTACTACAAACAACTTTACAATAAAGGTCTCTAAATATTGACTGTAGTTACACTAATTTAATTTTGTCACTTATTTGCAATTATAGGTTGAAATTCTCCTATTTTACATTGTTGGGATAAGTTTTGACAAGTGTAACAAGTTGCACTTATGTTTTATGACACTTGTAATTTTTCAACAACATGAAATTAACCAATTTTACTTCATATTAGGGTATGTTTTACAAAATATAGTAATGCTTATAAAAATGTACATTTACTTTACTAAATAGTTACATTTACATTAAGCATTTTCAAGAAGCTACCAATATTACACTGAATTTTTGGTTGGTTAAGGTTACACTAGATTTTGTCACTAATTGATGAACATGACAGTGATAAAATGCTTATAATTTACAAAATTTGCCTTATTTGTAACAAGCTGACACTTGCACTTTTGTTCACATAGCCATGTGACGCTAATATTAAATTATATGTAGATTATGCATGAATTCTTTCGTAAGCTAAGGGTTAGTTTTGTGAACTACTAAACCAGTCTATAGGGTAGTGTAACAAATAATTCTCTACCCTATTTGCTATTATCTCTAATATGTAACGATTTTCCTTAAATCATCGAAAATAATGACACAAAATTGTTACATAAATGATTTGTTTCACCAAACAATAGACAAAATCAATTGTATCAACCTGTGTAGAGGTAATAAGGGTTGATTTTCTCTTTAATAAAATTGAAAATAACACAAAATTATTTTCTACCCTTTAAAACTAACAGTTTCTAATAAATAATTTCACCCTTACAAACAAACAAACGAACAAAATCAGTGTCGTTAATGTTCGTTTTTTTTTCTTCTGTCTTATCATTTTCTTACATTACTGTCATTATCATTATTATTATTGATTTTCTTGTTTTCGTTTTCTTTTGTTTGTTTCTTTTGCAATTTGAATCAGTTTACCTTGTTCAATTTAATTGATCGATGTTCAGATGTTTTTATTTATCATCGACAGTCACTTGTCCTTTTATATATCTATATCTATATATATATATATATATATATATATATATATATATATATAAAAGGTTACCATTATAACTCATTAATTAAGTAATTTTTCTTTTGTTTTTTCGCTTGTTTTTTTGTTTTCATTGATTTTATCGGGTCATCTATTGTTTTTTTTTGTTTTAACAAAATAACCTTTAATTAGACGTTGAAAAAAGGCCGCCCTATTAACAATTTTCAATACTTTTCGAAACTAACAAATCCAGGACTGTATTTCAAAAAAAAAGAAGTCCAAATCAAACCAAACGTACTATTATTATTATTATTATTATTATTATTGTTGTTCTTTGTTGAACAAAGTTTGGTTTGATTGGAGTTTGAGATTAACGCGCGCCTTTTGTCAACAGTGTATTGGTCGTTTGCAGCAACATGCAGCCTTGATTGGTGGACCAAATGCCACATCATGTCCACTATGTCACAAAATGTTTTTGGGCGGTGAAGCATTAATGGAACACATGAAGCATACGCATAAAGATCCGAATGCTTCGGGGGTAGCCAGTAAGTATCTAATTTTGATGGCAATATCCCTTAAAAACCACACACAATTTTAAAAAAAATATAAAAACAACAAAACAAAGTTGGCTTTGATTCTTCTTCTTTTTCGTGTTGTTAATGATGATGATGATGATGATGATGATGATGATGAGTATTTCCTTCAATCATAAATCAACGTCGTGTTTCCACTTAAAAATTCAAAAGCCCCCAGTTAACTATCATCCCTTATGTAGTATACTAATTGTGACGAAGAAAACGATCGATTATCCCTCTTTTTTTTCACACGTGAAAGGGTTACCGATTTTTATCAGTATGTACAATAGTGGATTTTGTTTTGATACAATAAAGAGAGGATAGAAGCCAATTTGATTTGTTTACTAATTAACACTACTAACTTTAAGTTGTTTGTAATATTTTTTAAGTTAAATTTAAGTTGCTTAAGCGGTGCTTTATTTACCCTTTCACCTCCATCCTTACTTTTTATATTCTAACAATTGTGTTTTTTTTTGTGTATTAGTAATGCTTATTGTTGTTTTTTCTTCACTAACAAAACTTTATTCGTATCAAAAATGATTTTGAACGATTGACAATTGACAATCTGATAACAAAACTGATTGTTTATCGTATATAATGATAGTAGGTCGCTTTTTATTACTTGTTGTTTGGTGTTTGTTGTTATTTGATTAAAAGTAAAATTTTCTATAAAAAAAAATATATATATACGAAAACGAATCCTTGGGGTTGCTTGGCTTTATCTATTTTTTTTCTCTCTATCTGTTGACGTCATCGATCCTTATTTAGCGAAAAGAAGGACGGCAAACCACCCATGTCCAGTCTGTGGTAAACATTACGTCAATGAGGGATCATTAAGGAAACATTTAGCATGCCATCCGGAAACATCACAATTATCAAGTTCGTTGAGAATGTGGCCATGTTCAGTTTGTCAAGCAGTTTTTACACACGAATCAGGTACGAAATCTCTACAATTTTCAAAAAACAAAAACAAAAAAACAACAAAAAAATATACTCATCAGTCGTACAGTTTGTCCTATTTTGAATGCTTATGGTGGTTCACAATGGGACACCCTGTA
>JAZBGW010002379.1:0-11739 GCA_037464815.1 Mylabris variabilis | reverse complement strand
TTCAGAAAAATTAACCACTTTTATAAAAACAGCCCTGTATATGTTTAGCTTAAAATGCGTTTTGTAGTCTGCTTGAATTCCATCAACCCACCTCGAGTAAATTTTAATTTGCATTCCATTTTCGTTCAACAATAACAACAACAACAACAACAACACAGATATTTCAATAATGGAAAACACAAACACACACACACACACACACACGCTCATAAATCGTCCAAATTTTATAATTTAGCTGCAAACACATTGTGTTAACGTGTAATTTGAAATTAATTTTGAACCATTAGGGAGCAATGTGCAATGCAATTTCATGCCGATACTTCAATTTGCTGAAATGCTGAAATACTGAAATGCTAAAATTCACAACCATTCAAGTTACCGACATTTTCATGATAGACTTTCAGTATTTTTCAGGAGATACATTTGTCTTGGTAAACTTCGACAAACAATACTGTGAGTGTTTGTAATTGAGCCGTCAAGTATACTTCAGATCATGAGTACCACTGATGAGGGTGCTTAATGTTGTCTTATATTTTACGAAAAAATCTATCTTTAATAAATTCCAATATTCCCTAAATAAACATCAATTATTTCAGCCTGTTTATTGAAAAATCAATATTACAGACGATGTTTGTTTTCGATTTCAGCAACACAAAACTATACGTAGAATAGAAACTGAAATAAACTATACCAATATCGACATTTTTACTCAAATAATTAACCTCACGTCAATCACGTTATCATAATCGTGTCAGCTGTCGATCAAAGGATGAATTCCAACAAACGCCTGAAAAATTGCCCGTCATATACACAGATATTATAGGAAAATTTCAGTTTTTCAGCGTTAATTAAAACACCCACAATCAAGATGACGACATAATAAAAAGATTATCGTTATGCAAACAATTCAACATCGATTAAATCGGGATTAAATTCATGGCAATTTTTCAGGGTTATTACCGAAAATTATCAAGTAATAAAGCTGAAAATTACAAATTCAGTTGCGCGAAACTGTAATATTTCACACTGACTGCAAACAAATTGATTCCCAATCGGACAAAGTACGTGTAATGATTGTATACACGATTGTCTATTCAGCCTGAAAATTGCCTGAAAAAAATAGTTGTACGCGTATCTGAATACTGATTATGTACGAACGAAATAATCAAGTTTTTCAATTGGTAAAAGGATACTAGAAGCTTACATTCAACGAATACAGATAAGTTTGTAATTTCAGTCGTTCTCTACCGATCAAAAGTTGTGATTTCTAATGAATAGACAACTCCTGGGTAATTATTTTTAATGATAAACCACTCGATATCGCTTCTGTTACGTTAATGAAAGCAAGACTTACTTTTAAAAAAACGTTGCCTGAAATTCAGACAAATCAACGTACTGAAATTGAAGTAACTGGATGAATACTAAGGAGGCACCGCCATCATTCTTATCACTTGTATGTCCTCAAGTAGAAACTTTACTGAATTTCAGCTAGCTTCACTGAAAACACGTAGTTGCATTTGAATTATTTGAGTTTTTGCGTGTACTGTGATTTGTGAATACTGAAAATTTGTAGGTTTTCAAACCGATTGATTCTTTGACAACATTAACAAATCCCTGTTAATTCCTGGTAAGCTTAAGGAAATTGGAAACGCTTTTGCTCCGCCACCTAGTTGGATTATCGATTGAAAATTTAGTAATTATCAGCCGGGAATTCATCAAGAATTCATCGAATGCTGTCTGTAGGCGAAAATCTCTATAACTGGAGATAAATATGGAAATATCACAGCTGTGTGGTTGAATTGCCTTCTTTTTTTCCTCCTCTTCATTGCTTTGTTCGTAGGACAGCTGTAGTAGAGTTGCAATAGCTAACGTAAGCTTTTCAATTTATCAAAAGAAAGTCATCATCTGGTCGTCGACGGAAAATCCTCAGATGTCAGCTGGATTGTTAACAGTTGGAGATTTCGAGATGATAAAGCAACAACAAGAACAAAAATAGCACAGAAAATAAGAGCTTCGAATAATAGAAAAGAAAAGAACAAATTTCATTCTGTTACATTTATTTTTATATTAGAATGAAAGAGACGGATGGATTTATTGATATTAATATTTGGGCATTATTGAGATTGTTCAATATTAATCACACTATTTCCCCAAGGAATTCTACTTTGCATGAGGAGGATACAACAAAGGGTTAGAAAGTGATTAAAATAAATTGTGGGCTCTATTGATTGATGTCTGTAACAAGACAGCCGACCCGGCGCATCCACCAAAATTAATGTACAGTTAATGGACTTTATTTGTTGAAATTTATAGAGAATACTTTTTTTTCAGATTCAATTTCAATCAATTCAATCAAGATTATCCTCTACAGAAGCTTTGTGATTATTGGACGACATTCTAATGAAAATGAATCATTGATAGATTTGACTTATTTCTCACAGTCGATTTTCCAAATGCAACACATCAAAAGAATCAGCAAACGTTGTCCTGGCGTAACTTTAAAATTTGTACTCGTTTTCAAGTTTTTGTAACTCTGACAATGAGAAAAATATTACAGCAAAATTAATGTACAATTAACGGACTTTATTGACTGAAATTTACAGAAAGTGTTCTTCTTTCAGATTCTATTTCAATCAATTCCATCAAGAGTTGCTTTATAAAGCCTTGAAGGTTCCACAATACAGCTTTGTTCCTCTACCGAATCAGGTAATTTGAAAAGCGCAAAATTATATTTTTTTAACCAGACGCATCCACCAAATTTTAGCTTGAGCTTATTCAACTTGAGTTTTTTTTTTAAATAAATTATCCCTTTCAGAAACTTTGTGATAATTGAACAAGATTCTAATGAATATGAAACAGTGCTAGATGTGGCTTATTTCTCACAGTCGATTTTCCAAGTATAACAAATCAAAAAAATTAGGAAACGTTCCCCTGGCGCGTCCCTGAAATTTGATTAAAATTTGATGGATTTGAGGGAAATTTGAGAATAAACTTGACTTTATTGGTACTCGTTTTTAAGTTTTCGTAACTCGAAGAAAAATATTACTGGCCCGGCGCATCCACCAAAATTAATGTACATTTAATGTACTTGCTGAAATTTATTCAAAGAATCATTTTTTCAGATACCATTTCAATGAATTCAATCAAGAGTTGCTTTATAAAGCCTTGAAGGTCCCTCAATACAGCTTTGCTCCTCTATAGAATAACGTAATTTTGGAAAGTGCAAGATTATATTTTCTAGTCAGGCTCATCCACCAAATTTAGCTTCAGCTGATTCAACTTGGTCCGACGCACCCACCAAAATTATTGTACAATTAATAGACTTAACTTGCTGAAATTTATTCAGAGAATCATCTTTTCAGATACCATTTGAATCAATTCAATCGAGAGTTGCTTCATCAAGCCTTGAATGTTCCTCAATACAGCTTTGTTACTTTCTAGAATGACGTAATTTAAAAGGTGCAAAATTATATTTAACCAGGCGGATCCACCAAATTTAGCTTGAGATTATTCAACTTGGGGGATTTTTTAAATTAATTATTCCTTTCAGAAGCTTTGTGAACATTGAACAAGATTCTAATGAGTATGAAACACTGCTAGATTAGGCTTATTTCTCACAATCGATGTTCCAAATAAAAACACTCAGGAAAATTTGGGTAAAATTTAATGATTTTGAGAGAAATTGGAGAATGAAGTCAAATTTATTGGTACTCCTTTTCAAGTTTTTGTAATTCTGAGAAAAACATTACTGGCCCGGCGCATCCACCAAAACTAAGGTGCATTTAATGGACTTTATTTGCTGAAATTTATGGAAAGAATCATTTTTTCAGATTCCATTTCAATCAATTCAATCAAAAGTTGCTTTATAAAGCCCCGAAGGTTCCTCAATACAGCTTTGTTCCTTTATAGAATAACGTAATTTGAATGATACAAAATTATATTCTCTAGTCAAGCGCATCCACCAAATTTAGCTTGAGCTTATCCAACTCGGGATTTTCCTTTTAATTAATTATCTTTTTCAGAAGCTTTGTGATTATTGAACAAGATTTTAATGACTATGAAAGACTGCTAGATCTGGCTTATTTCTCACAGTCGATTTTCCAAATAAGACAAATAAAAAAAAATATCAAACTTTTTGCAGGCGCATCCTTGATTTTTTTTAAAAAATTTGATGGAATTATTGGAAATTTGAGAAGAAAATTGAATTCACTTGTACTCGTTTGTAAGTTTTTATAAGTTTGAGAAAAATATTATTTTATAATCAATCAATTGAACTAAATAGAACAAAGTCATTGAACTAAATTGTGGGTTCTATTGATGGATCTTTGTAACAAGACACCTAACACTGTGCATCCACCAAAATTAATTTAGAGAGGGATCATTATTTTCTGATTCGATTTCAGCCAGTTCAGTCAAAAGTTAGCAGCTTGTCAATATAACTTTCTTACTTGATAAAATAACGTAAATTTAAAATTGCAAAATTACATTTTCTAGCCTAGTGCATCCACCAAATTTACCGTAAGACTACATAACTTTTAGAAATCTTACTGTGCGGACTTTTTGTATTTATACAAATTTTATGTCAATTTTTCAACAATACTATTAACCCTTTAAATCTATGTAATCAGTGAATTAAATTATAATGAAACTTGACTAAATTTTGCTTGGATTAAGAACAAATACAACACAGAAAACTAAGAAATTTCGACTTAAATTTGGCGAATTGAATGGAAAGCTTAGAATATAATTAAATTCACTTATATTTGTTTCCAAGCTCTCACAACGCGGTAGAGAATATAATTTCATAATCATACAATCAAGCTGAATACAACAAGCTGATTGAAATAAATTTTAAGCTATTTTTGTGAGATTCATGAACTTATCTTTATAACAAACCAGCCGACCAAAATTAACGTACCTTAAATGCTCTTATTTGTTAAAATTCCGATTTCACATCACTTACTGTACTCAAAAGGTGTTCAATATGATTTATAGAGCCTCAAAAATTCCTCAATACAGCTTTATTCCTTCATAAAATAACATATTTTCGAAATTACGAACTTATATCTTGGAGCCAGGCCAATCCACCAAATCTAGCACCCTTCCGCTTAAAATTAAGTAAGAATTCTCAGAATTCTTGTACTTATAGAAATCCTATGGCAGATAATTCTCTCGATAAACTAATTATCTCTCTAAAGATCTTTGCAATCATTGAACAGAACATTGTCCCGGCGCATCCACCAAATTTAGTTAAAAATTGTTCAATTGAGGAGAAATTTGAGATTATAATTGAATTAACTTATCTTTCTTTTCAAGCCCTCACAACTCTTTGAAGAATATGATTTTATGATTATAAACGATTGAAATAAATTGTAAATCATCCACGAGAGGCTTATCAACTGGTTTTTGTAACAAGGCAACTGGCCCGGCTCAGTCACCAAGAATGCACCACAATTCGACATTATTTGCTCGATTTCTTGTAGAGAAATCATTTCTTTCTGATTTCAGCTCAGTCAGTTCAATCAAGTTTAGTTTAACTTGCTTTAAGGACCTTTGAAAATTTCTCAGTTAGCTTTATTTTTTATAAAATAACGTAAAGATTCTAGCCAGGCGCATCCACCAAATCTAATTTGAGTTTATTTAATTGGAAGAAATTTGTCTCTTAATATTAAGCAGACACTTCAAAATTTTTGTTGCTTTAAGAATCCTGTAACAGATCGATTATTTTTCAACAATCTAATTAGTTGTTTCACTAATCGTTCAACAGGATAGTAATAAAAGAGAAAAACCTAGAAGACTTAATTCTGGCGCATCCACCAAAAATTTCACGTCTCTTATAGTTATAATCATACAATCAAATTAATTATAAGTATGTGATTAATATAAATTGTAAGCCATTCTTGAGAGATTGATTGATTGATCTTCATTAAAAAAGAGCCAACCCGGCGCATCCACCAAAATTAATACAGAATAATTCGACTTTATTTGTTTGAATTCGTTAAAAGGAATCGTTTTTTCTCTCTCACTGCATTTCAATCAGTTCAATCAAGAGTTGTTTAAAGTGCTCTAGAGATCCTCGAAAATTTGTCAATACAACTGTGTTTCTTTATAAAATTACGCAATTTTTTCGTCAGGCGCATCCACCAAATTTAGCTTGAGAAAGATTTTCTATCAGAATTTAAATAGGAAACTTCAGAATCTTTGTTAAAACAAAAAGCTGAAGCCAGATCAATTTTTCAGCAATAAATTATCTTTTTCAAGATCTTTATAATGATTGAAGAAGATTCTAACAAATGAAAGAGCCTAGAAAACGTAGTCTTGGCGTATCCATCAAAGCGCTCGCAACTCTGTAAATTGTTTTATAATCATGATGATACAATCGAGTTGAATACAATAAAGTAATTAAAATAAAATTCTTGAGAGATTTATTGATTGCTCTGTGTAACCAAACAGCTATCCCGGCGCATCCACCAAAATTAACGTGGTATTAGAAGACTTTTGATTGTTAGAATTTATCGCTTACATTCTTGGACACATAGTTATTTTTCTCCTGTTTTCAGATGAATCGAACTTAATTACGCGCTCTTTCTGTAGAAAATAACGTAACGATACTTAAAGGTGCAAGATTACAGTTCTCATTCTGTAATCATCGTAAAATCTTTAAATTTTACAGAAAAGTTTACAATTATCTTCGACTATATTCTCTTAAATTGAGTAACTACACTTCAATTTCTTGGACATTAATCATTCTATCCAGTTTCAATAATAATACAGCTTTTCAGCAATCAAAAATTCTCAAGATTCCATAGATTCAAAGCTCTTTCTCTTTAATTTATAGAACTTCAACATGATTCTAACGTTTTTTCACAGTATCTACCAAATTTTTTGAAATGGCTGGTAGAAGAAAATTTTGAAATACAATTCCATCAATTTTGTAGATTGATTCAAGTTCTAGTAACTCTGCCTTACGATTGTCAATGAAGAGTACTATTTTACTATAGAGGAATCGAACTTAATTTAGTAAAGAGTTAGAAAGTGTTTAAAAACAAATTGACATGGTTGGTCTGCCCCGGCGCATCCACCAAAATTATTTTGCCTTCTTTAAAATTCTTTTCTAATTTAGTCAATTAAATCAAGAGCATCTACGGGTCGAATAATAGCTCCCCGAAGCTCCCCTATCCGAGCTTATTGCCCCAGAAAATAAAATAACGAAATTTAAACTTACAAGATTACATTCTAGATCGTGGCGCATCCGCCAAAATTTTACCAGAAAAGCCTTGCCCTCTCAAAATTTAAGTGTAAAACTTTCGAATTCCGTCGATTATTGTTGACTGCGTCGATTCAACTATTTTGACATCAGCAATAAATTTTATTTGATCAATTTTTCGACAATTGTAAACTACTACGTAATTGTCCAGAAAAACAATTCAATTAAGAATTTCAGCAAGATGTTAATAAATTCGTGTTTTTGGTAAATAATGGAGATGTTTTCGCCTGGCGCATCCACCAAATTGCGAATCTAATTGAATTTACTTGTAATTGTTTTCAAGATCTCGAAACGTCTTACCGTGTTTTATTAATACAAATTAACGTGAAACTTGAGTGTTGCAAAATTCGATAGTTCAAGTTGCTGAAGTTTTCCGAAATTGCCTACAACTTATTCAATTTTCCGGATAAGAATCGTCGTTTCTATATAAATAAAACCTATCCTGAAGTCATTAACTCTTTTACTCTTAAAAAAATGAAGAAGTTATCCAATTTCAAGCATCTCTATCAAATCTAACCGACACTAGCTCACAAAAAATATTCCATTATTCAATTAGAATTCGGTTTGAAGTTTATGTGGAAAGTTCGAAATTGTTTATTGAGACTAATCGTCGAGAGGCTCATCTGCCATTTTTTAAGCCACGTAGACTTCTTTGTAATTTCCGGAGCGTACTAGAAATTTTCCACATAAAAGTGATTAAAATGACAAATTTAGGGGTATCCAGCATATATAATTTTGATATATTGAACAATCTAAGCGTTTATAATTTCAATGGATTGCTAAACAGTAATGTTCAAAAACAATTTAATGAAAATTCGGGAATAAAATTGAACTCATTGCTTGCAAAATTTCGTAACTCAATGGAAAATATTGTTTTATGATCCTACAACGAAAGTAAAGACAATAAAGCGATTAAATAAAATTGTAGGCCATTCTTAAGCAATTTATTGACTTATTTTTACAACAAGACATCTAATCCGGCGCATCCACCAAAATTGATGAAACTTAAATGGACATTATTTGTTTAAATTATTTTACCGAAGTAAGGGTAGTTTAAGACTCTTTAAAGAGCCAGAAAGGCTTGATAAAGCTTCGTTACTTCATAAAATAACGTAAATTTAAAAGTGCAAAATTATACCTCTTTAGCCAGGCGCATCCACCAATTCAGCTTCTTTGCTCTTAAAATTGAACAAAAAATTTCAGAATTTTAACATTTATAAGAATCCCATACTAGATACTAATTCTTCCAGAAACTAATTAGCCTTTTAAGAATCAATTTAATTATTGAACAAGATTCTAATGCATCTCTGTTAAAAAAAAAATAGAAAATTTGGTTAAAAATTTGTGGAATTGGGGCGAAATTAGAAAATATAATTGAATTTATTTATATTAGCTTTCAAGCCTTGCCGACCCTGTTAACTGTTTTATTATCATGTTCAAAATGATTAAAATAAATTGTAAGCCATTTTTGAGAGGCTTATTGACTGACCTTTATGAGAGGATCGCTAACCCGGCGCATCCACCAAAATTAATTGAAGTCATAGTTACTTAAGACGTTTTATAGACCCCCAAAAGTTTTATAGAGCTTGGTTGCTTCATAAAATAACCTAAATTCAAAAGTTCAAGATTATACTTTTTAGCCAGGCGCATCCACCAAATTTAGCTTTTTTCCTCTTAGGATTGAACAGAAACTTTCAGAATTTTAATATTTATAAGAATTCTATACTAGATTAATTTTTCCACAGACCAATTCGCCCTTTAAGGATCTATGTAATTGTTGAACAAGATTTTAATGCATTTTTGGCAAATTTAGCTTGTATTGACAAAATACAATATATCAAAAACCTGCAATATTATGGTGCATCCATCAATTTCATTAAAAAATTGTGGAATTGGGGCGAAATTGGAAAATATAAGCGAATTTATTTTTGTTTTCAAGCCCCCACAATTTCGTTGATTAATTTATGATTATAAACAAGCGATCGAACTAAATTTGATAAAGTGATTAAAATAAATTGTAAGCCGTTTTTGAGAAGCTTACTGGCCGATCTTTATGAGAGGATTTCTAACCCGGCGCATCCACCACAATTAAATGTATATTATTTATTTACATTATTGTTTCCGATTTCATATCAATTAATTTAAGCAAGAGCTGTTTAAGGCGCTTCATAGAGCCTTAAAAAAAGTTTGATACAGTTTTGTTACTTCACAAAATAAGGTAAATTTGGCATCCGCCAAATACGGTCTCATTAATCTCAAAATTGAACATAAAATTTCAGAATTTTTGTATTTTAAGAATCTTATACGAGATTAATTTTTCCACAAACTAATTAGCCCTTTAAGAATCTTTTTAATTATTGAACAAGATTCTAATGAATCTTTGTTAAAAAATCTAGAAAACTTTATCACGGCGCATCCACCAAATTCTGTTAAAAATTTGTGGATTTGGAGTGAAATTAGAATACCGTTGATTGTTTTATAATCATGATCATGTGATTGTACTAAGCCCGATAACGTGATTAAAATAAATTGTGGTCCGTTTTTGAAAAGTTTGTAAATTGATCTTTACGAGAGGATTGCTAGCCCGACGCATCCACCAAAATTGATATTACTTAAATAGATTTTGTTTAAATTATTTTTTCTGACTTTATATCAATTAATTTAAGCAAGAGTTGTTTAAGACACTTTATAGAGGGTCAAAAGTTTGATGCAGCTTTCTTAATTCACAAAAGAACGTAAATTCAAAAGTGCAAGATTATACTTGCTAGCCAAGCGCATCCACCATATTTAGCTTCTTTCATCTTAAAATTGGACAGAAAATTTCAGAATTTTCATAAGCATAAGAATTCTATACAGGATTAATTTGTCCACAGACCAATTAGTCCTTTAAGTATCTTTATAACTGTTGAACAAGATTTTAATGCATCTTTGGCAAAGTTTGTTTGTATCGACAAGATACAACACATCAAAAAACCTGCGTTATTATGGTGCATCCAGCTAATTCTGTTAAAAATTTGTTAAATTGGAGCAAAATTGGAAAATATAATTGAATTTACTTACTTTTGTTTTCAACTCCTGACAATTTTGTTGATTTTTTTGTGATTATAAAAAAGCAATCGAACTAAATATGATAAAGTGATTAAAATAAACTGTAAGCCGTTTTTGAGAAACTTATTGACTGATCTTTATGGGAGAATTGCTAACCCGGCTTATCCACCAAAATTAGTGTATTTTAGATAGACTTTATTTGTTTTAATTATTATTTCTGATTTTATATCAATTGGTAGTTTGAGCAAGAGTGGCTTAAGACTCTTTACAGAGTCTTGAATGTTCAAGACAGCTTTGTTCTTTCACAAAATAACGTAAATTCAAAAGTGCAAGATTATAATTTCTAGCCAGGCGCATCGACCAAATACAGCTTCCTTCGTCTTAAGTTTGATCAGAAAACTTTAAGATTTTTGTAGTTATAAGAATTCGATACTAAATAAGTTTTTCCACAAACTAATTATTCCTTTAAGAATTTTTGAAAATTATTGAACAAGCATCTTTATTAATTGTTTCTTGAATTAACCAAATACAACAAAGAAAAAACAGGAAACGTTATCATAGCACATTCGCCAAATTAAGTATAAACAAGCGATCGAACTAAGTACGATAAAATGAATAAAATAAACTGTAAGCCGTTTTTAAGAGGCTCATTGACTGATCTCTGTAAGATGATTGCTAACCCGGCGCATCCACCAAAATTAATCACAGACTTTATTTAAATTATTTTTTCAAGTTTATTATCAATTAATTTAAGCAACAGTTGTTTAAGATGTTTTATAGAGAAAATCCCGCAGGTCTAGTACTGATTTGTTCCTTCACAAAGTAGCATAAGTCCAAAAGATGATACTCTCTAGCTCCTTTCCTTTTAAAATATAGGAAAAGAATTTCAGTATTTCTGTACCCATAAGAATTACATACTAGATTATTTTTTATCAAACTAATTAGGCCTTTAAGGATCTTTGTAATTATTGAACAAAATTCTAATGAATCTTTGTTAAGTTTTGCTTCGATTAATACAAAACATCAAAAAGATAGGGAAGGTTAACACGGCGCATTGATCAAATTTGGTTAAAAATTTAACGAAATGGAGTAAAATTGGAAAATTTAATTGAATTCATTTACATTCGTTTTCAAACCTTGACAACTTTATTGATTGTTTTATGATTATAAACAAGCGATCGAACTAAATATGATAAAGTGATTAAAATAAATTGTGAACGGTTTCTGAGAGACTTGTTGAGTGATCTTTATGAGATGATTGTTAGCCCGGCGCATCCACCAAAATTAACGTAGTTTAAATAGATTTTTTTGTTTAAGTTATTTTTTCGATCTCATATCAATTAATTTAAATAATAGTAGATTAAGGCGCTTTATCGAGCCTTGAAGGTTCAATACAGATTCATTTTTTGACAAAATACCGTAAA
>JAZBGW010002377.1:0-11743 GCA_037464815.1 Mylabris variabilis | reverse complement strand
CCAACTTTGACTATAATGTAAAAAATAGTATCCGTTATTAATCTTAAGTGTATTGAAACACTGTCATATTAAAAATAGGATATTTGGATAATTTGGTCAACTTTTCCTTTTTAATAACAATGTTAAGACGGCTATAGCCGATTTGATATAATCTAAATACTCATGCAAATGTACTAACAATTGGAAAAAATTATATATTTACGTTATTTTTAAAAATAAAGTCATGATTGTAGGATATATATTTGAAATCAGCAAAAAATTAGCTTTCTGATGACCCAACTTTCAAATATAGTTTGTTTTTAAAAACACACAACTTTGTATCATAACTCTGAAATTATCAAGATAATCGAAAAACAGAACACGCCACTCAATTATGCTTTAAAAAGTGCCTGTAGGAGGTACTATTGGTTTTCTTATATCTATAACAGCATTCAAGATATAAGCGATTGCTGAAATGAAAAAATATGCACTTTTTGCTTATTACTCAAAAACAAAAGAAGATAGCTTTTTGTTTTTACCATTAAACTAGTTGGAAAAAAGTGGATCGGTATTGTGTCATCAGTTTTTTTCTATGTCTTCTGGTTACCGAAATAGCCTATATTTGCATCGAATTTGGTTCACTCTGTACATACATACAGGGTGTACATACCAGAGAGAATTAGATAATTCTCTCTGGTACATACAACGCTGTTTCACCTCGCAGTTGGTCATGCTTTTGGTTACGTAGGATCGTAACTTGAATCGACCGTCCGTTGTTATATTGAAAAATGTCAAATCTAGTATAATATGAATCAAGCTACGACTCCAAATAACAAAGTCATGGCCAACTGAGGTGTAATAGCGTTGTACACAATGTACATACATGCATACCTATAAAATACGACATAAATTGTATTCAAATAGACGAAGTAGGTACCTGTTTCAAAATAACCGCAATTTTTTTTTTATTTAAGGCAGTTAACAGATTCTTTATAATTTTCCAATTTATTTATGTCACTGAAGGTTTCTTCTTCTACGTCGATGTTACAAGAAAAATATGTACGGATGGTATTGATAGCATCCAAAACGTCGGCTATTTTCGGAGACATTGTTACAGGTGTATCATTCTCTTCTTCTCTATCTTTCGATATACTGCGATGATCTTTAATTAAGGTCTTCAGTCTTGAAATTTCGTTGGTCACAAGGTGATCGTCGAAAACATCAAGACCTTCCAACTCAGTGTCTTTGGTTAAAAGGTTTTCCCAAGTGGCGTCATTCTTCTATGCTCAAACAAAAAAAAAGGTCAAAGTTAAAAATAAATAAGGAAATCATCTACGCTTATCTCTCCGATTTCTTGCCCTTCTGAATTCCTAACTCCTCCTTTTGGAACAATTCAGAAGCCAGAAATGAGCTTTGAAATTTGATTTTTCCAATTCAGAACTAAATCTGGATCTACATAATTCGACTCGCCACAAATTTGTCTGTAAATAATAGAGAGCCGGTTCTTGAATCTATCAAGCCACCCAGTTGAAGCGGTAAAATCGGTAATTCTTAAGGAATTTGCAACATGCATGGCGTTTTCTTGCAAAATTGGGCCACTTACCGGAATTTATTGGTACCCTCGTCTGGATAAACCACCTTTTTAAAATACCTTCTAGCTCCTCATATTTCTCAGAACGTATTTTTTTACGACTCGTTTCTTCTTGAACCGAAACAAATTCACTCTGTTTAAAAAAAAAATCGAACGCAAAGTTGAAGCACTTAGATTCTTTGACGCGCTAAAATCTTTTTGGTTTAAATTAGATTTATCAAATTCTTTTACCAGGTCGGTTTTTCTTTAATAGAAAACTATTTACGAGACATTCTTAAGCAACTAAGGCAAAAGACTGAATGAAAAACGTCAAGCGTTTTTTTATCCCTAAATCGATCAAGTTTAGAATTTGTGGAAATATCGTTACTTTAGCAGAATCCAAACCATAACAAAGCTATTTATTTATTTTTCTGATTGTACTTGATTAAAAAAAAAAAATTAATTCAAAATTGGAACGTTATAACCAGTAAGTCGGAGCGTTAAAACGAATAACATTGTTATTGAAATATCGTTCAGGGGGCCGGGACCGAAGAAAAAGAACGTTATAGCCGGAAAAACGTTATAAGCGGAAGCATTATAACGAAGTTTTACTGTATTAATTACCTGTGTGGTGGATGAAATAATGGTACGGAACTTTTCGTCTTAGAATCTCACCACCTACCTACCCTTTAGGAGCAAATGCGCAACTTACGGGACACCCTGTATTGTTATAACAATGATTATATATGCTAGATATTGATTTTAGGCCATCGAGAGAATACAACAGAACTTACATTATTTAGAAAATATCGTTTCAATCGAATACAACGTCAATATGAGAATATTTGGGTATGGAAAGATGTCAATATTGGACCACATGGACGGTATATTTTTAACGTACCAGTACCTACAAGACCTGTACATTGGATGGTATCGGCTTTCTCAATGAGTCCATCTTTTGGTTTTGGAATGCTCAATAAAGCTATTGAAGTATATTTGATTTCTTCGTCGTTTTTATTTATTGTTTAAATAATTGTTTCTATTATAGTATATCGGTGTGTTGCCATTCTTTATAAATGTAGAAATGCCGAATTTGTGTATGCAAGGTGAACAAGTTGGTATCCGTGTTACAGTATTCAATTATATGACAGATGCAATGGAAGCAACAGTTGTATTAAACAGTTCACCCGATTATAAATTCGTTCATGTTGAAGAGAATGGTATTGTACGTTCATATAATCCACGTACATCATTTGGTGAACATCAATTCTTTATTTATATTGTACCACAAGATGCAACAACAGTTTATATACCAATTGTACCACAACGTTTAGGCGATATTGATGTGATAATACATGCATCAACATTAATTGGTAAAGATACAATAAAAAGTAGATTACATGTCGAATCGGATGGTGTACCACAACATCGTCATCAATCAATGTTATTAGATTTAAGTAATCGTGCATATGCATTCCAATATATGCATGTTAATGTAACAGAAACACCAATAATACCATATGAATACGATCGTTATTATGTATACGGTTCGAATCGGGCACGTATATCAATTATTGGTGATGTTGTTGGACCAATATTTCCAACAATGCCAGTAAATGCAACATCTCTATTACATTTACCAATGGATTCAGCTGAACAAAATATGTTTTCATTTGCTGCAAATATGTATACAACTTTATATATGCGTTATACACAACAACGTAATCGTACATTAGAGAAATTAGCTTTTCATTATATGAATATCGGTTATCAACGACAATTAGCATTTATGCAACCAGATGGTTCATTTACAACATTCCGTAGCGATTGGAATCAATCACAACCATCTGTATGGTTAACAGCATATTGTGCACGTATCTTTCAAGAGGCTAGTTTTTACGAATGGGAGAATTATATTTATATAGATCCAACGGTGATTGCAAAAGCCGTTGAATGGGTATTGAAACATCAAAATGAATTAGGTGCATTTTATGAGACAACATGGCTACCAGATCGTAAATATAATTCAACATTAAATTTCGATAATGATCATATTTTACATCGTAATATAACATTAACGGCACATGTATTAATCATGTTGGATAGTGTAAAGGATTTAACGAGTGGTTTAAGTTCAAAAGTAGCAATTGCACAAAAGAACGCCATCCATTGGTTGGAACGCAATATGGATTTAATTAAAGAGAAAGGACGTCCATTTGATGTTGCTATTGTTGCCTATGCATTAATGAGGAATAAAGCAGCATTTGCTGAACAAGCATTTATCGAATTATCACGCCGTCAACAATTTGTCGGCGGTTTATTATATTGGGGACGTAAAACAATACCACAACCACCATATAAAATCGAAAATCAAAAACCATTCTTATTGCCACGTTTACCATACGAATACGATTCAGAGAATATTGAAACAACAGCATATGCTTTAATGGTCTATGTTGGTAGACAAGAGATATTTGTTGATAATATTGTACGTTGGTTGAATACACAACGTTTAACAGATGGTGGTTGGGCATCCACATCGGATACAGCAAATGCAATGAAAGCATTAATTGAATATACATCATCACAACGTATTCGAGATATTTCAGGATTATCTGTACAAATTGAAGCAACATCATTGCCGGGTAAAACTAATGTATTGTATGTTAATGAGAAGAATCGTGCAAAATTACAATATATCGATATACCAAATGCTTGGGGTACTGTGAAAGTACAAGCTAAAGGTGTTGGTTATGCTATTTTACAAATGCACGTACAATATAACGTTGATATAGAACGTTTCCAAACGAAACCACCAATACCGGCATTTGAATTGTGGACACGACCACATTTTAGCGGTCGAAATATGTCACACATTACTTTCTTTACATGTCAACGGTAAGAATAATAATGATTAAGGGGCCGTTCATAAAATACGTTCGCTAACAGGGAGGAGGGAGGGGCATGGCTTAGCGTGACAAGATGTAACATGGGGGAGGAGGGGTTCTAAGGAAACTTTTTTTACCCTGGCATGTTTGCAATAAGCTACAATTATTAAGCTATAAGCAAACTGGATCATAGTTAATATTTAGAGGAAGAAGTTATCCACTGATAACATTTCCTTTTACTGTAATTATATGCTGAATTAGTTTAATCAAGTTGCTTGGAATTATTGACATAAGTCTGTTGGCCAATGTCTGTTTAGCCTTCTAGTTACTTCAGGTGGGAGGACTAACTGACTTCATTTGGATGATCTTCTAGATTGTCAAGGGATTTCTAGGTTAGTCGTTGAATCTCGTCTTCAACGAGTGGCATTGCTGTATCGTCATGTAGGGTCTTGGTATTTAAATACCAGGGTGCCTTAAATATCGACCTTATTATTTTTGATTGGATTCTTTCGATTACTGTTTGTTTGATTTTGTAACCACGAAGGTTCAAGGGGTAGCCGCTGCCACCAGTCTGTTAAGAAAAAGGGAATACTTTAGGACAACAGACAACCCTATTGAATGATAAAAACGAATTAAATAATTTAACAATATATATAATTGAAACTAAGGAATACTACAAGTGAATTTATCCAATTAAACATGATATAAAATGCGAAATACTGTTCTAATAATAATTGAATATTACTCGATTTAAGGTACGGACATGTTATACAGTTATATTGGTGATTGTTTACTAACAATTAAAAATACTCAATTATAGTCCAGAATTGGGCAACATACAATTCAATACAAATAAACTGGTACTTAGCTTTTCCCAAATGACTACCGAAGTTCACCAGGTAAAAGGGCAGTAACGGGGATTGTTGATTTAGCAGCTTTTGTTCACTTAACTCGTCATTGCTTTATAAATTTTTAACTTCTCTATTTATCTTGAACTCAAACTTTTACTTTCAACTAAAACTCTTAAAACTTTAAACAAAAACTTTACTAGAACTTTAAAATAACTAACTTTCAACGAATATTAATTATTAACTGATACTAACACTGGAACTTGAACTATAACTCAATAACTTAAACTTTATCTCCAAAACTCTTTTTATAAAACTTTTAAACTCTTTGATAACTCTTTATCAAACTTAATCTCTGGACAACTCTTTATCAAACTTAATCTCTGGACAACTCTCTGATTTTTCCAAGTTTTCTCTTTTATAGGCAAATCCCTCACGCTAATTTTGGGATCCCATAAATTAGATTTTAATTTTTCTGGACCAATGATAACCAATATGACGTAAAAAATAGGCGTTTCCTAATTATAGTAGATCGCTTGAAAATTGTCACAAAGTTGCAATTTCGTCTGAAGAGTTTTGTTTACCAATTTCGATTTTCTAGTTTCTTAAACAAACATACAATTATCTTCTCTTCAAAATTGTAACTTTGTTGCAAATGCGATTTTATCAATATTTTCAATATTCCATGGTTTATCCAAATATACAATAATCAAGGATGTCTGGTATACTGCACTGGCAATCCAGCTTGTTACAATTTCTTGGCACATCCTCATAGTGAAATTCTATACGTCCAAATTGGTTTGATAATGCATTTAGATAGTTGGTTTTGCGTTGAAAGTTGTCACTTTTTACCAATAAATCAGTGCATTTATCTCAATTTAAGGTTGATTTGTTCTTTCTTTGCTGTTATATGAGGACTTCATGTTAGTTTTTGGTCTAATATGATTCCCAAGTAATTTGACACGACCAGTAAGAGGTAGTTGTATATTGTTTATTGTTATGCTTGTTCAGACTATTTTTCGATTAGTGAAGGTCACTTGAGTTGATTTAGTATGGTTAACTTTAATCCTCCAGTCGTTTAGCCATGATTGTAGTAAGTTTAAATGGTTTTGGAGGTGGATGGTTACTGTTTGTGTGAATAGATATGATTGGAGTATCGTCTGCAAAGGTTGCTAATGTGGTATTAATGGTAGTAGGGATATCGGAAGTAAAAATTAGATAGAGTAGGGGTCCCATAACACGGCCTTAAGGAACTCCGGACTCGATGGGATAGTGTTGTGATAATTCGAGATTGAATTTTGTTTGAAAAAAAAACGATCTGTAAGGTACGATTTAAGGATTGGTTAATGACCATTATGCCACACTTTGTCAAAAGCTTGTTCGATATCTAAAAATGCAGCTGTGCATATTTTCTTCTCCTCTAGACTCACGTTTATTTTGTTGATAACTCTGTAAACTTGTTGTATTGTCGAATGGCTTGTCCTGAATCCGATTTGATGCATTGGTATATCTATTTTCACATCTTCTTCGATTCTTTTAAGCAAAATTCGCTTAAAAGTTTTTGACACGCTGGGTAGCAAGCTTATTGGCCTATATGATGTTACTTTGTTCGGTGGTTTATCAGGTTTGTGAATTAAGATTATCTGTGCCAATTTCCATGTCACTGGGAAGTACGTTAGCCTCAGAATGCTGTTGTAGATTGTGGTTAATAAAACCAGGGCTTTTTTGGTAGTTGTTTTAGTATTTCGTATGTGATTAGGTGGTAGCCAGGTGCTTTGTGGGTATTATTTCTTAAAATTTCTTGTTCAATTTCTGTGGGTGACCATGGTTTGATTGGTAACATCATGAGACATGGACTGAGGAGGAAATTTGTAACATTTTCGCTACTATTCTGATTGTTATATTGTGGCTTGGGTGTATCAAAAACTTGCGATAGGTGTTCCGCAAATATTGTGACTTTTTCTTTGTCAGAACATGGACAATTGGTCTTTTAAAGTTTTTTGTGGCTTTCCACAATGAGTTATCATCTTTAGACAATTTAGTTAAATATGATTCAAACGAAGCATTTCGGATTTCTGTGAGTTTTGATTTTAATTGTCGAGCTAGTCTGTTGTCTTCAGTTTTAGCTGCTTGGTTTCGACTTCTCTGCCATCTACTTCTCGCTCTTCTTTTTTCAGCTACAAGTTCACGTACATGCAATGGGATATTATTTTCAGAACTTTTTGTTTTGTTTTTGATTGGTGTAGCTACATAGACTGCTTCTTGTATTTTACGAGTGTTATAATCTACTGTGCTATCGATATCATCTGGTTCTTTTAGTTTAATATTAAGATTTAAGTTTTCATGTAGGTGATACCGAAATAGATACCAGTCAGTTTTTGGAGAGGTTAATGTTGGAGGCTTAGGGCGATAGATTATGTGAGTGCTAAGCAATTATTGGAGTATGATCAGTTGAAAGATCCCAGTTGGCTTCTATGTTGATGTAGTTTCTAGAAACTTCTTTGAGGATAAAGAAGTTTAGCAGGTCAGGTAGTGTATTTGCGTCTGAAGGCCAATATGTTGGTTGACCCGTGGATAAGGAGGTGCAATTCTTGATTGTGATAACTTGCCTCAATGTTCGACCTTTTGGGGTTGTTAGTCGAGAGCCCCAGTCTGTATATTTTGCGTTCCAATCACCGCCAATAATAAATTTGTCACCTAGATGTTTGAAAAGGCTTTCATATTCTTCAACTTCTATTCTATGTCTGAATGTAGCTGGTGCGTTAAATGACCATGTCTGAGGTGCAATTTGAACGCCTGCAATTTGGAATTTAGGCGTTTGGAAGGGAGGTATTTGCTAGTGAGGAATGGTGTTTCGAATGATTATTGCTGCTCCAGCGTGTACTGTTCCATCTGGGTGAGGGGTATGGTATATTGCGTAGTTGGGTATTTTGAACATTGTTCTCTTCGTAAAATGTGTCTCTACTAACTACAATAAGAGTTAAAAATTGCCCTAAGTGCTTAGGTTTTTTGTTGACATTACCTATATTTTTCTTATTATATTATGTTTTGCAACATTCTTTGGATTAACTCCTATAAATGCTGAACAGCACTACAGTCTGATGACTAATTAGTTTGTTTGTTATTTTAGGTAGATGTACAAATTATTAACCTTTTTAGGCTATCAATCGCAACGAAGCGTATAGGGGGGGGGGGCTAGGATTTGTGACGTTATATTTTTGGGGGTAACACAAAATGTGACACACCGTGCCGTGGGGGATAGGAGGGTCCAAAAGGCTAAATTTTGCGTGACGTGTTTTATGGACGACCCCTAATAGAGGATTAATAATAATAATAAAAATGATTTGTAGGTGGACAAATTTGAATGAATCGTCCCGATCAGGTATGGCTGTATTAGATTTTACAATACCAACTGGTTATATTGTACAACAACAAGATTTGGATGCTTATATTCTAACGAAACAAGTTCGAAATCTACAAAGAGCGAAATTTTTAGAACGTAAAGTTCTATTCTATTTCGATTATGTAAGTTGGACAAATTTAAAATTAATTTAAATTTAATTATTTTCTCCATTTAATAGTTGGATAATGAGGATACTTGCGTCAAATTCACTGTAGAACGTTGGTATCCAGTTGCGAATATGTCCAGATTTCTACCAATTCGTGTTTATGATTATTACGCACCGGAACGATTCAACGAAACAATATTCGATGCCTTATCAACATACGTTCTAGATATCTGTCATGTTTGTGGTAGTAGTCAATGTCCATATTGTTGGATCTATAATACAGGAAATAGTTTACCACCTGTCCCATTAACTACAATAATTCTAACGAGCTGTATATTGATATTGAGGTACCTGTGGTTGCAACTTATCGTTATTTAAAAAAAATATATACCTAAATATTCTAATGAACCCTATAGAAAATCTAGATGAATTTACATTGGAGAACATCGAGAGTACAAAGATACTTTTTTTCGGTAAATTTTCGTTAATGTAAATTTTTGATTGTCTCATATAATCTCTTTTACACTTTCAATGTGTGTGTTCATTATGTTATAAGACTTTTTTTTCGAAATTTACTATTTTTGTAATTTAAATAATGACAAACTATCATATCTAAATGAGAATACTCGTATGAGAGCAAATTAATCGTAATTTTTTTGTTTTGAAAACATTGCTCATGTTTTTAGTCTCAAATGAAACCGTCCATTATTTGCACTGACACTGTTGGTGTGTAATTCGTAGATTTATAGAATAAAGAAGGCAAAATTAATATATTAATTGTAGATTGTAATTTTTTATATTGCTATTTTTCTATAATTTCTTTTGTTACCAACTTTAATTCTTTTCGAGTATCCAACACCGGATTGATTGTTGAGAATTACATGGAAAAAGTGCTGCTGTAAATATTTATAATAGGGAAGAACAATGCGATTTTTTCTTGTTTATAATAAGTAACTTTTCATTGGCATTGAAATAGGGCTATAATATAGTTTAGGTTTGATAATGTAGGTGAGGATTTCAAATCAATTTGTAAACATGTTGACACATTAATAAAATATTTTCTTTTTGATAAATATTTACTTTAAATTCTCCTCCTCTTCCTCTATCACATAATCCTTATCGTCGTACGTATCATAAACATCCATATTTTTAAAGAATTCAATCCGGCGTCCTTCAAATTCTTCACGCATATACGCCATATCGGGTGTGTAGTTTTTATCAATTTTCTTCGATTTGTAGCGTTGTAATTGCCGTTTTTCTAAAAAGTCTTTAAACGCCTGCCGTTGTTCTTTATTGCTAGCATACTGAATTGGTTCATCGTTCAACTGTATCGGTATTTCTAATGATTCCTCTCCATCGATATTGATTTTTTTACGGTGCAAAGCAGCCGATTTTTTAACCGATTTCTTTATCTGGAAATAAATTCGTTAATCATATTACAGTTGGGGGCTTTTCCTATGATTTACTTTATTTAAAATGATGGCATGATTCAAACCAAAAACATCCTGAGGCATTGGTGGTAAAATTTCAATTTCTTCCTCATCCCCTTCGTGTTTCTGACGTAAATTTTCAATTTGTTCACGAATCTGTGGCTCAAGCGGTTGATAGAGTTCCAATTGTGTTTTCAATCGTTGTTCCAATTCTAACCGTTGATAATCATCACCAAAATCAGCAGATGCCAATCTTGTATCCAATTCAAGAATTTGTGCACTCTTCTTATCTGAAAATTTCCTCTAAATATACCAAAAAACCACCACAATCACTAAATGTTAAACCTTTAACGAATTGTATCTTTGGCACAGAACCCATCACTTTCAAGCTACACAATTCGTGTCGCAAATAACCGGCATTTCTTTGTAACATCTTTTCAATATTGTCATCGTTTTGGTTACTTTTAGCGATCCAATAGACGTTTAAACCGTTGAAATCCGGTGTTACCTCCACCTAGAATTGTCAGTCGTTGATACTGTTAATTGTGGAGTAAAATTAAATGTGTATACCTGGTTAATTTCGATACCATGTCCGAGGAATTCATGTGAATTCTCACCGGTTGCCATCAGATCAGTGATGTAACGCATAAACATTTTATTTAAAACGGATGCACGTCGGGCACTAGCCGAATATTTACCTTCATTGGTGCCTTTACTGAACGTTGAAGCGGTCGGCATTGTTGGTAATGGATCTCTATAGACTCGTTTCTTACTGAAATTTTGTTTTAATAAATTAATCAATCAATTAATGATCGGTGGGATTTACTTCTTTGTAAAGCCCATAACTTTACGTAAGACTTTTGCTGATTTTACACTATCACGACATACTGATGTGTGAAAATAATGCTTTGATATATTTGTAAACATTGTAATAATTGATAAATATTAGACAAAATCAATTATATAAGTAAAATATCAAGACATAACCTATACTGATACTAAAATTTGAGGTTGGAATTGTTTTGACAGTTTTCTTTTTTGTTGTTTGGTTCTTTGGTTGTGCTATCTAGTTGTCATATCCTAAATTACGTGTATTCGGTAGAGGTGCACTATCTATTGTCTAGTAGCTCAACCAGAAAATAGGATGACGTCGTAAAAAAAATCATTGCTCTATAGTTTGTTTGGGTGCATTTATGTTGGGGCTGTGATAAATGATAAGAGCGTCGATAAGGCCGCGTTTATATTGGAGCTGTGATAAACGATAAGAGCAGCGGTGCTACCAAAGCGGAGAAAGCCAATACACTATTTTAAATGGAAGTGTTTATATTGGAGCGTCAAGTAGAGCAGCGCATGGTCGACAAGAGCGTCGCTAATTGAACAGAGTATTTTCTACGTTCTCATCACTGCTCTTGCCGTTATCAAAACACCTTAACTATGAACGTCGACACTTTAATTAGTGAAATTTTCGTCAGATCTCATCCTCATATATTCCATAAATGTTTCCGGGTGTTGCCTAAAT
>JAZBGW010002376.1:0-11747 GCA_037464815.1 Mylabris variabilis | reverse complement strand
CATCAATTCAGCTGGTTGGTGTTGTTCTGAAATCGCTGCATATTGTGGTGGAAATGGATTACGTTGGAAACAGAAATTGCACACCCATAATTTTGCACGATAATCAACTTGACATAGTGGATTCAATATAGCACGACAATTGTTTCGTGTACATAGAACCGGATCATATTGAATTGGTGGTAAATCTGTACGTTCCTTGATTGGTTGATAGAGACAACCTAATGGTACAACTAAACGGGTAGCTTCTATACGACTAGAAGGCCAAACGTTCCATGTAAAACGGATACCATCGCGATCTTCATTCTGTTGAATATACTCCTCGTACGTCGCCATTTGAATTCCTACATAGAAATTAATGAAAATTCAATTTATCTTAATATTTATTTGCTTACCAATAATGTTAAAAGTTGCGGTTTAATTGATTCTTTTCTTCTTTTAATTTTCCAACTAATTGATGTCAGTACACATTTTAAGCTCCACGTCAGCTGTCAGGCTTGACAATTCTATCGCCATCTGTCGAGCGATTTAAAAACTTCAATTGCAATCCCAAAAAATAATTATCGTTATAAACAATACTAAAACCAGCAATAATAACTATAGTCCAATTTTTTTTTCAATATTATTATATAATAATTTAATCTGCTAAGATTAAGATATGTATATTTATTTTTTAAATAATCCAAAATTCTATTTGTATGTTACTGTAGCCACATCCTGCAATTCCTATTATGCAGCTGTCAACCAAGGCCTGCTAAATTCATTGGATTTTGGATTCTATCATTCTATACATAACTGGAATGGCTGCGACCGTGTGTAACTGATTGTAGTCCGTTATATATGATTGTAATTCTCGCTCTCGACATACGTACTTTTCTACAAAAAGCGATTTTTTTTTCTACTACTATCGTTCATAACTATACAAACCAGGTGCGGTCCCAGACAAAGATTTTGGGGGGGTCACATTAACAATAAAATAAGTTTAAACTCGGTCCGAGGAGGTAATTGAATTTTTTATTGACAGAAAAGTTACTAGACATGTAAATATTTGTGTATACACCAACCTGACGCCTTTTAAATTCCTAGATTTTAACGGGTACAATTAGGAAATTTAGTGTTGTTAGGTTCGTGCCAAGATTCAATTATGTTCTCGGACCGTGTATAGCAAACAATCAATCCATATTACTTTCGCGCATGTTTCAAAATTATTTTAAATAAATAGTTTTGATTTCATTGTTTAGGCGTTTTAAGCGGGGAGTTAATAATTTACTTAACATTTTCCTGAATTGCTTATATTGTTTATTTATATATATAGAAAACCAATTTGACGATCATGACCCCCATGACCCCCCCACTCCTCGGAAAGATAGTGTTTTATACTAAAAAGAGCAGAAGAATGTCCACCATCGTCTGTCCTCCGGTTTCAACCTTGGCTACATACGTAGCCCAACGATATTATACTTAAAAATGTATTTTCGTCCAAATCTTTATATATATTTATTATAAAATGCGACCTATGTTTGGAGAAATGTTTTAAAAGTGACAACATTGAATATGCTAACTGCGAAGGCGATTTGACCTTCACGCAGACAAAAATGCGTGTCGTGGTTATTCTTGTTAAGTATAATATCATTGATAGTTACGTCATTGATTACACTGTGACATAAACTGACATTTATATCTAACCTCAAAAAACCAAAAATGTGCATGTCCGTGAATTTTCATCACTGTTAAAAGGGTCTAAAAATTGTTGATTTTTATATTTAATCTTTTCTACATTGCAACCTTTATATAAAAACATTATTTAGTGTTTATAAAATAGTAATTTACAATTTTTTCATACAGTTATTTCTACGTTTTTTGTTTAAGTATAGTTTATGCGTACATGTTTTAATTATTTATTTTTTATAGCTGTTATTATTATTATTATTATTATTTAGTTTAGCATAACTGGTATAAGTTCAGATAAAAAAATGCGTCGTACAAGACGAACAAAACGTTTACCATCATCAGATGAAGAGAATGATGATTCTGTAACATCAACAATAGCAAAAACAACACCACCACCTCCGAAACTCAAGAAAACAACTAAAAAAATCGATGATTCAAGTAGTAGTGAGAGTGACATTGAAAATTATCTACAACCAATCGATAAAATCGATTTAAATTCATCGTTTTTCAATCCACAACAACAACCACAACATGATGAATCATTTGAAAATCTCGAGAAAAAAATCTTCAATGGTGTTGCTCGTTTAACTGATTCAAGCTCCGATGATGATGATGATGATAATAAAGAAGATAAAACTGAATCTAATCAGAATAATGATGATAAAGCGATTGCAACAACTTCCAAATTGAATTTCCAACAACTACGAGAATATACACAAAAAATGGAAGATGCTAAACAATATATCGCTCAATATAATGCTAATAAAGAACAATTAAAAACTGATAATACTGATATTTTTAAAATGTTAAAAAATACCGAATTGAAAACACAAGATATCCAACAAATTGATGATTTCCATTCAAGTGATTTTGAATCGTGTAGTGATTCAGAAAAGGAAGGTTGGGAAACTGTAAAGAATCAAGAACATGAAAAAATCGATAAACCTAAAGAAGGTGTACAGATTACAATTGAAATGCCCAATGCTATCAAGAAGAAAAAGAAAAATGTTGATTTAATTGCGGCAATGAAACGACGTTTGAATCGTATACGTAAAGAGAATCAAATTCTAATCCATAAAGTACATTTGTTATGTTGGATAGCACATGGGAATTATGTTAATACGATTATAAATAATGAGAAAATTTTAGCATGTGCTTTATCATTACTACCATCAGAAAAATGTTATCCGGCCGAACGTACAGATTTAAATTATTTAGAACAAATTGTACGATGGTATAAGAAAGTGATGGAAATTACGGAAAAAGTCATCCCAAAGAATCAATCATTGGATCAACTTTTAGAGAAGCAAATCGAACAGAAACAGTGCTATAATAAGAAAATGTTTGTTTATATTTTCATTGCAATTTTACGAGCTTTAGGTATACAGTGTCGATTAGTTTTGTCGTTTCGTGTGGAACCTTTACGACCACTTGCCAATGAATTGTTCTCGTTAAGTACCAAAGCGAGTGATAAGAAATCCGAAAAAACTGATAAAGTTGTATCGGTGAAAAAATCAACTTCTAAACAATTGAAGGCGAAAATTGATAAAAACTCACAATCTGTAACTGGTATGCCAGCAGAAAACGCCAAAAGCTCAACACAGAATATCTCTACTGTAAAATCCGAGAATCAACGATCAAAAATTAAGAAAGGTGGTAGTTTACAGAAGGAAACTATGAAAGGCAAAAGTACAGAACAAATCCATACACCATCCAAGGAGAAGAGAATTAATAAAGAACAATCCAAAAATAGAATACCAGCGAAGGCAATCGCTGCAAAAGACATAAAAACCGAACCGAAACAGAATAAAAAAAAATTAATTGAAGCGAAATTAACATCCGCACATGATCAAAATATAAGAAAACTACGTCCACGAAATAACAACAATAACATTGTAATATCACAAGTTGATGGTGTATTCGATACAGATAGCAGCGATGAAGAAAACATTCCACAGTTAGATGGAGCTAATGATAAAGAAGGCAAGAAACAAGTTAATTTGAAAAAATTACGACAACCGAAGAAATTACCAAAATATAAAGATACAGATTCTGAAGATGATTTTGTTACACCTACTACTGTAACAACAAAAAAATCAAAATTAAAAAGTGAATATTTTGGAACGAATAGTGCCGCAACGGATGTTGTAAAATTGGTTAAAAATCGTATAAAAGAACAACGAGAAATTGATAAGAACAAGATGGTGAAGAAGCGTAAATCGACAAACGATAATAAAGATAGTGATGATGCTCCGGAACCGTTACAAAAGAAACAACACAACAGTGATGATGAATTCGTACCGGAAATAAAAGTGAAACGTCGCATCCCTGTGAAAACCAATAAAGTGTTGTCTAGTGATGATGAAAACAATGGGCAAATCAAAACGAAACAAGGCAACGATGTGTGGGTGGAAGTGTACCTTGAAAATGAAGAGAAATGGATCAGTTGTGATTTAATCGCTTGTCAAGTCCATTGTATAAATCAATTATACGTAATTTAATCAATCGCCAAATAATTATTATCAATATTAATTGAAATTCTTTGTTTATAGAATCGTGCTACGCATCCGATAAGTTATATAGTTGCATGGAATAACAACAACACATTAAAAGATGTTACGAAACGTTACTGTCCGAATTTCAATACAATCACTAGAAAATTACGTGTCGATATGAATTGGTGGCAAGAAACTTTAAAACCATACGTTGGTAAGGGGACAGTGCGCGATAAAGAGGAGGATAATGATTTGGAACGGCAACAATTAGAGATGCCATTACCAAAATCGATTGTTGAATATAAAAATCATCCATTGTACGTTCTGAAACGGCATCTATTAAAATTCGAAGCAATTTACCCACCGGATGCACCGACCCTCGGTTTCGTCCGTAATGAACCAGTCTATTCACGACAATGCGTCTATACGTTGCATTCACGGGAGATCTGGCTGAAGCATGCCAAAGTCGTTAAACCAGGCGAGAAGCCATACAAAATCGTTAAAGCTCGCCCTAAATACGATAAAGTATTTCTAATTCAATTCAAATAATTAATCATATTAATATATTGAATTGTAGTTATCTAATAAAATGATTACTGATCAATTATTGGAAATATTCGGTCCTTGGCAGACTGAAGATTACATACCGCCGACTGCTGAAAATGGAATTGTACCACGAAATGCATTCGGCAATGTTGAATTATTTAAACCATGCATGCTACCTAAGAAGACTGTTCATTTAAAACGTAATCCAATCTTATCTACACCTATAATTGTTAATTTAATGCTATAACTATTACAGTGCCCGGTCTTAACAAGATTGCAAGGCGATTAGATATCGATTGTGCCTCAGCTATTACCGGATTTGATTTCCATTCCGGCTGGAGTCATCCAGTTTATGATGGTTTTGTAGTCTGTGAAGAGTACGCTGATCAACTTGTTGCCGCTTGGGAACTAGTATGACGACTAGAATTACGCATACACCTTTTTATTTTCTTATTAATTTTTGTTCTAATTTCCAGGAACAAGAGGAACAAGAGAAGAAAGAACGTGATAAAGTGGATAAAAGGGTTTATACAAATTGGAAACGTTTAATTCGTGGATTATTAATACGAGAACGTTTAAAGGCTAAATATGATTTTGGTCAACCGTCAACAAGTGGTGGTGGTGGTGGTGGTAAAAAGAAAAACAAGACAACATCACGGGTTTGTACAAAAAAGAAGCAAATTAATCGCGAAAATGAAGATTCCAGTTCTGATTAATAGGGATTTAAGTTTGTTAAAAAAACTGTGATAATTGCGCCGAAGGCAG
Organism: Mylabris variabilis; assembly: GCA_037464815.1. NCBI lineage: Eukaryota > Metazoa > Arthropoda > Insecta > Coleoptera > Meloidae > Mylabris > Mylabris variabilis. Next base: position 6,273 of record JAZBGW010002376.1, on the reverse strand, counting down.
TATTCTCTACTAATTAGGTTTCATAAATTAAGTTTCATAAATTCTAGATTGTATCAATTTTTCTTTTCTATTAATAAATATTTTGTTTACAAGATGGACTATTTGCACCTCATATACGCAACCAACATTGCATGTATTTGTTCGTTTTCCACCGATAGATGTCGCGTGTTGTATTTTTTTTCTACCAACGGAAACTCAATTTTCTGTTTTGTTACCGAGGTGGAAATTGGTCTTTTCCGCATTAGAGTAGAAATGACTACGATATATAGGCATTATTTGTTATTTGTAACTTAACAATGATGAGCATAATGAACGCAAACTATTGAATTATTTATATGTATGAAAATACCTTGCTAATTCTTACCTCGGAAGTAAAATTTCTGCACTTATTCAAAAGTGGATGAGTTTTTTTTTAATTAAAATTATTGTTTTTGATGGTGATGATGTAATAGAAAATACAAACACTGACTCAACAATCGAAAACATGGTGGTTTTTAAAACATGGCGGTGATGAAAAAAAAATTGAAAACTTAGCTGCCTTTGATTCAAATTTGAAAATATACTCAACATAATAAAAACAAATTCCCTATTTTTAACCCAACAGTTTATAAAAATGAAAGTATGTTATTGTGGTACCACTGATGGTGAAGGTCATCAGGAGGGGAAAACTAGTATAGGAAAATGGGGCGATCAAAGCGACCTTGTCCACCCGAGTTGAGGAGCTCTGTCAACCAATAATATTCAAACGAATTGGCGCGTCAGGATACAGCATAATTCATTGGTTACTATTTTATAAAATACCTATAACAATATGCTGCAAGCAGACTTTTGTATATTAGAAGTTTGATCATGATTTTAATGAAGAACCATCCTTTGAGTATTTGTTAAATTCAGGTTTCTGTAAATTTTGTAGAAAAATAACTATTGTTTACAAGAGATTGATTTTTATTTGCGCTTGATAAACGCAACCAACATTACACGTATTCGTTCATTTTGTATCGATAGATGACGCTAATTACCTTATTTTTGAAAATTTTCCGGGCAATTTGAATTTTTATAAATTCCAATGGGGCATAATCTATATATCGTGTTAATTATCAAATTTACAAAGATGTTAATTGTAATTAGTGACTGGTAAGTATATGAATAAAAAACAACAACAAGATTTTGCTTATTCATTATATTATAACATAAAAATATAAAACAAGAAATGAGGTAATATGTATATATTTACCGATTTATTTATTTATTATTAATTTTTTTCTCAACACTAACATATTACATGATATCACATGTTTTACTTGCACACAATCAAGTGTTGTACGTAATTATTATTGACGTCACGTCGATGTGGGACGAAGTACAAGTACTTAAATATTATCTATAATCTATCCTGGATCTGTTGAAGAATTGAAAGGGATTAAAAATTAAGACAAAAATTGGAATCGTCGTTGCAATATTTTATATTTTACTATTTTTTGTTCGATTCGATCAATTATTCGAACATACCCAGGAACTGAACAGAGAAACAAATCTCAAATAAATGATTCTCGAGGAAATTCGTCTATTATTGCAATTTTTTATCAAAATATCTCAAATTCTGTGCATATAATTGTTATTTTTTTTAGAATAAAACACAGCTATTTTTCATTAAAAAACTGTATGTAGTAATGATTGCCTTACGGTTCAATTAAACTATTTGTTTCCAGTTTTTCCGTTAAAGAAGTAGGGAATAAATTTTAACAAATTAATCGTACCACAACAATTTTCTAATAATTTTTCATTAAAATATTTTTTTTAACAGTATCAATTGTGCCCTTGTTATTTGTTATTACAGAACAAAACGTATCTTTTGCTTATCATACAAAACACCTCATCTATTATCATTATTATTATTATTATTACTATTATTAAGAAGAAGAATGAAGCACCGTCCTGTTAAATTTCGAAAACAAAACGATCAAAAGACGGTGCTCGTTAAGATTTTTTCAATTGGAGAAACAATAGAAAAGACGGAAATTGAAAGTGTTGTGTCATGGCAAGAAAGAAAACAGTTTCTGAAATAAAATGAATAATCTTTCAATTTTATTTAAGAAACTAACATTAGAATTAACTATAACATGATGTATACACACCTACAACATTTCATTGTAGCCATCATCAAAGAAGTTTGGGACGGTTTGAACAAGTATTTCGTCGATTTTCACTCGAGTTTAATTAAACATTGTTTTTTTTTCTGTAATACTGGCTCATTTACTTCCAGATGATGGCCAATGATGGACTAGATTCATCCTCCCAGCTGTTTGTATTTTAACAAATTAAAATTAATAAAAACATTGATAGGATATTTGTTTGTTTGTTTGTTTGAAATAATGCATCAATTCTAGTCGTAAACGGTAACTTTTTGGGAAAACAAGGAACATTGGTAGACGTCTTCTATTTATGTTTGCTTAAATTCTTAAATTGATCAGTCAAGATTGTTGATTGTTAGGCGCACATGATTGTGTTACCGATACCAAAACCATCAACACCACCACTCATTTAACATAGACAATCATATTTTCAATACCGATTTGTTCGATCATAAAAATATGGAGGTATTGTGAATATGTTGTTCGGTAACATTTTAAAGAAAAACTTAATTTTGAGGAAGAATACACAATTGTAGCGAGTGGAAGGCTGCGGTTCTGGTTTTGGCAACTGGTTGTTGTCGTTGGTTTCATCCCAGAGCTATAATAAACACTTAAATCATTCCTCAATGTGATTACTTTCAATACTTGTTTGAATATTAAGTCAGTACAAAACATTTGAATCATTTATAGATGACTTAAACCCCTCGGAAAATATTTAAATCTAAGAAAACATTTGATTGTTTTATACCGCATGATTCACCTAAAACGAAACGTTCTTATGGCAACTCTCACTATTTGGCGAGCAAATCGAATAATATTTTAGCAAAATTAGAACCTCGCGGCTCATTTGGAAGCAAAACATGCAATCCAATGGAGAAAAAACGAAAAAATCAGTGGGGGACGATCTTTGAGTCATTCTACGTCTTTGGATAATTTCTGAAAATCGCGACCTTGTCCAAAACGTATTTTGACCAACTTCCAAACGAGCTACGAGGCTCTAATTTTGCTAAAATGATCTCCAGATACCACCCTACAAATCCTTAATGGGAGTGGTCATAAGAACATTTCTTGTTAGGCGAATCACTCGGTATAGAACTGATTAAAGTCAGTTATCAATTGTTTCCAATTTTCTCGCTTCCTTATCAACTTAATTAAATTATTTAGGCGTTCTTGAAAATGACCTGAGAACAGGTCTGTACTCATCAACGATAATTTGAATCATCCCTTGCGAGTTAAAGGGGTAAAATGATTTCTTATTCAAATCGTCTTAAAATATGTGAAGAACGAACAATATTTCACTCGAAGACCATCATTGAGAATCGCCTCAAATGTTCATAAATATCATTTTGATGAAAAGACTTTAGACTCAAATCATGCTTAACTCATTTTAATACCGAAAATACAAGGTTATTCACGTCCGGCGAAAAGTTCTTATGGTAACTCCCAGTATTTGAAGAGCGATTCAAAAAAACAAAATAAGGATCTTTCGAAGATTGTGTTAGCAAAATCTCGTAACTCATTTGGAAGTAGGTCAAAAAACGCTCGTTTTGGACAGGGTTGTGATTTTCAAAAACAAGCTAAACACATAAAACGACTAAGAATGACTCGTAGACACTCCCCAAAAATGGAGAAAAACGAAAAAAATCAATGATGGATCTTCGAGTCATTCTTAGCTGTTTTAACTGTGCAGCTGATTAGTAAAAATCGTGACCTTGTCCAAACGAGCGTTTTTGACCAACTACCAAATGACCTAAGAGGTTCAACTTTTGTTCTCTAAGGACCCCTTCTATAAATCCTTGAAACATTTTTCGAATCACTCGATATATTATGGTATTTGCCATAAGAACTTTTCATCGGACGTGAAGAACCCTGTATAAATGATTACAGATTTAAATAGTGTCTCTTATGACTTATGATTTAAGTCTTTCTGAAAAAGACTTATTACAGCTCTGATTTCATCCAACTTACTTTTTTTAAATGGGGAATTCGTTCAGGGTTGCTGTTGTTATCGCATATGAACCATCACTGTCCAGCTTGGGAGTTACAATGTTTCTTTTTTTTGTAGGACCGTATTGCCAAATTTATAAATTCACACATCATTTAAAATATATAATATGTATATAACATAGAATTATTTACAAATATAGACCTAATCATAAATCATCTCTTATTTACATTATTCACAATATTAATTTACAAAATAATTTACAAAGGAATGCCCATTATAGGGACGATATAACATAATAGCTCTGTTCCAAGCAACAATTGCAAACCGTTGGAAGAGTCCGAAACTATCAGCGACATGCGCATCTCGATTTTAGAGTTAGAATTGAATACAGTTTGGACGCTAAAATGGATATGCGCATGTCTCGGATAGTTTCAGATTCTTTGAACGGTTTGCAATTGTTACCTGGAACAAAACTAATATCAATGCGAGAAAGTGAAATGAAAATGGTGGAAACTCGTAGCACGTTGAGCTTATAAATCATTTTTTCAAAATTCTTTTAAGTTAATTGAGCGATGGAGATCAAACTGTTACACATTAAGTCTAATCAGAGACCATCTCTGTATCTAATTCTTTTCATATCGAGTACTTTTTCAATCAGTCCAACTGCTTTTTTTTTTTTTAAAAAAAAAGAAAACATACTAAACATAGAATATAAAAATAAAAACAGTCAACAATTTAGCTGCACAATTCCTTGCACTGCACTGATGATGGTAATTATTACAATAATATCATCATAATAATATAATGGGTGTCTTTTTACTAAATTTCATTTGCTTCTTGTTTTGAATTAATTTAACAAAGTGATCACAACCTGAGGAAAGCGGAAGCACCGACCATATTCTTCTGCTACGTGCCCCCAACTAGAACATGCATAAAACCATCCCAATCATTATCTGTTGTTGTCATCATTCGTGTTGTTGTTTGTTCTTTCCATTCAACGGGCGGGTCACTAGACAGTCCTAATTCAGCATAAAATTCGTTATTATTCAACGATTCTAAATCAGTTTGTGAACTTAAACTTAAAACAGAGCCCCAATTTATTGGTCTTGTCATTTCATCATCACCTAAACCGGAATCATTATCCGTATGATTTGTTGTTGGAAATGGTGTTGCCCGGCCTGATGTGCACGTCATCTCCCTTAAACTTTGTTCGTAATTTGGTGATTCTTGTACAGGTGATGGCCGACTTGGTGGTGACATTTCTGGTAATGTATAATTAGGTTCAGGTGGTTCAGATTCCATTTCACGTTCTAAACGCCTCAATGTATTACAAATCAATACGGATCGTCTTAATGATGGATCAGAACATTGACGGTAACGGGCCAATTTGCACATTGATAAATTTAAAACGGCAAGGCGCCGTTGACGATAACAGGGCACATGACACCATCTAGTCCTACCGTCACAACAACGTACACTACGTATTGGTGATGGCGGCGATGCCCCTAATTCTAAATAAGATTTACCATTCTCTTCACAACGGATGGTCTGCTGTTGCGGGGGCTGATAATATTGCCAATAATCAGATTGTTGTTGTTGTTGATAACGCCCACCAAACGATTGATTATTACTTGTATTACTAGCATTATTACTATTATTATTATTATTATTATTACTATTACTGGTATTATTATTATTATTATTATTGATAATACTAGTAAAACGGGCTGGTTCTGGTATAACACAACGATCATCATCTGATAATTCATCATCAAATTCATCATCATCTTCATAATCATCACTACTACTATTATTACCACCATTACCACCACAACCAACAACACTAGTTGTTGTTGTTGATAATAATGTTGCAGCTAATGATGGTGTTGGTGAACAACGCCATGTATCACTTGGTACAGCTACTGCTTGTAATCGTGCTATACAATCTTCAGCTTCCCAACGGCCGTTTTTTGGTGGTGAAGATTCGGCTGGAGCTGTTGCTGCTTCTAATTTACGTTTACCTGTAGTCGCCTGCAGACCCATCATGGCACAATTCTAAAACAATTACATAACATTATCATCATTATTATTATTAACATCATCATTAATACTAGGTATATACAGGCTGTCCCGTAAGTCACGCATTATTTACTAACAAGGGAAGTACCCGAACTCGAACACAAATAAACAAAC
>JAZBGW010002375.1:0-11748 GCA_037464815.1 Mylabris variabilis | reverse complement strand
AATCGAGACACAAGATGGCTTTAAATATTCGTCAACATCAGTGGCTGATATGTGGACGAAATTATTTGAAACTGTACAAAATGCTAGAATTGCAAATAATATGCCACCATTACCGTCATATTATAACAATAATGTTCACAATAATATAAAATTATTAGGTTTAAAATCACCAAGTTTAAAGTATTTAATTGAACAATTACCGGGTGTTAATAAATGTACAAAATATAAGCCAACTTATAATTTCGCATTAAAATTAAATGATATTGATGATGAACCAGTTGGACATAATTATGGTTGTGTTAGATGTGTACCACATATAAAACCGAATAATAATAATTACGATATGTTTGGATGGTTAGCATCAAGACATAGACGACCTGAACCAAATTTAAATTGTACTGATTTAGTTCCTAGGTAATTTATTTAAAAAAAAATACAAACATAAATTAATTGATATAATTTGAATATAATTCATTTTAGAAGAAGTTCCATTAATAATCTTCCAATGGCTATGAGATTCCGACAATTAAAATCAACTAGTAAATATTCAGTAGGTGTATACCGTTCAAAAATACATCGCAGGGGATTGTTTTGTTTAAGAGATTTCGAGGCCGGTGAGATGGTCATCGAATACTCCGGTGAGGTAATTATGATGGAAAAAAATAATAGTATATTATATAACGACGCTATAATGAGTGCTATTATTATCGATGTAATTATAGCGAATTGTATACTGTACTTTATCTACGACTTATTTCTAAATGTACTGGTATTGGTGGTGTACAAGAATATTTATTTACCTCTTTTTCATCATTTTCTATTATAAAATTGCACAAAAACAGACACTTTAGAACTATTTGTTAAAACTGTCTCTTTTTATTTATTTATCCTCGTTACCATGGCTTTTTACATTTGAGCGAAACTATTATCTACTACTAAAACCGTTTTCTTGATCACTTTCCATTGTAAATATTACGTATATTCTCACCGCTAAGCATTTTTTAAATCTATTATTTATTTTCGTCGTTACCATGGTATTCTTACATTTTACAGCAATTTTATTCAAAATCACACAAAAACAGACACTTTCGACTACTTGTTAAAAGTGCCGGTTTATATATTTTTGTAGTTCTCATGTTTTTTCATCATTGGAGAAAAATAATGAAAAATACTATTTTCTGATTGGTTTACGAGAAGGAGTAATGTACCATTATTCCCTCTCGTAAACCATTGAGAAAATAGTAGAAAATAATATAGGGCATTATATTGCAAAAACCATAGTCGTAAATAAACTAACTAATTCACTCGTTTATTAACAGGTGATACGTTCCGTTTTAACTGATAAACGTGAGAAATATTACAATTCTAAAGGTATCGGATGTTATATGTTTCGCATTGATGATAATCTTGTAGTTGATGCTACAATGAAAGGTAATGCTGCCCGTTTTATAAATCATTCCTGTGATGTAAGTATTAAAATTTGTAACTTAAAAAAAATTTAATGGGGATGCCGTTTTTTAGCCTAATTGTTATTCAAAAGTGGTTGAAATATTAGGACATAAGCATATTATAATATTTGCATTAAGGCGTATTATTTGTGGTGAGGAATTGACTTACGATTATAAATTTCCAATTGAAGAAGATAAAATACCGTGTACGTGTGGAACGAAAAAATGTCGAAAATTTCTCAACTGATATTCAACATATTTTGACAAGAAATTGAAAAATTACTTGTACAAATTGATATTGTAAATTTGGCAAATTGTATTAATATTTGTATATATTATAAGAAAGAAAAAAACTAATTTTCTACTTCCTATGTAGCACCTATAATGGCCATATAATTGTAAAGTGTTTATTTGCTTTATTTCTTGAAATTTTTTCTTTGATTATCAGTATTTAAATTTTTTATGTATAATTCGGCTGTGAGATTATTATGCATTTGTGCCATGGGCTGCATAGGTGCTATATTTACAAAAAAAGAAAGAAATTGAATTCCGATATAGACGAATGAATATGTGATATGTTGTATAGTCCGTTCAAATATTGTCTATACGCATACCAGAATTTTCTAACAGTTTTCTGATATTTACTTATTTTACATTTACTTTTTTCATTTAATAAAAAAATTATTTATTAAATTAACAATGCAGTGACTGATTCGAATTCTTGTTGTGCGTATCAAACGAATTTTCGCATTATATTTATGTAAATAGCTTATTTTGTAAATGTGTGTGTAATAATAAAAATTAAAAATATAATTACACACTCATCTATTAACTTTTCACTAAAAATAATGTAAAAATCAATTTTGGTACCGATGCTGATTTATTATTAAATGATTTATGATTAAGTAAGAAATTTATCTGCTTAAAAGAGCACCCAATTCTGTATTTTTGTTTTTCTATCAAAAAAAGGTAAAAATTGTGATTATAGCTTTACAAATATGACAATATTTACATATCATAAGTGGAATATAAAGACAGTTCTGCAACGTGATAAGAGGCCTTGTGTATTGTTTAAATGTTTGTGTAAAAATAGACTCAACGACAGTGTCTTAAGTAGTTCAGCGTATTTGAAGTTTTTCTCAAATTAAATCATAACCATTCTGGTGCTTACTTTTAAAGTTGAGCAGCTGTGGTATAATCTTTAATATATATTTATATATATATAATAAAAATAGTTTGAAAGCAGATTCTATAATACTTATTTTTGTTTTTTTTTTTGGTCAATAAAAGTCTTATTTTTTCTATTCATTCATTTATTTATATTTTTTTTACATTTTTGGAATGTTCGTCAATTAATTTACATATAAGATGGGTCATTGTTTTTTTTTTAAATACAATTACTCGGAACAGCTTTGTGCAAGTTTCAATGACATTTGTGCAGTTTCAGCTTTGTTGCTGAAGTCGGGACTGCGACCGTTGTCGATTTGTTTCATCAATAATCCAGTGATCGTGCTGTCTTTAACACAGTGTACAGGCACTTTCTTGGTGACAGTACGGCCAGGACTGCATCCCTCTCTGCATACTGGTACAGGTCTTAATGTGAAGCAAACTTCATTACCATTTTGTACGTATTGAGTTTGATGTTTCGTGCATGATACACTGCGTCTGTATGATGATTGTTTGCTAACATCAGCTTCGCTGATGACCTTGACGTAGTTCGCTTGTTTACGGACACATTTTTTATTAATATCTGCGTTTTGGATTTGAGGATATGTGTAGGACATAACCACGTGGTGAGGTCTGCTTACGATGCAACCTTGTGGGTTTTGTAAATCTGTAGCTGGTTCTTCGAATGCTCCACAAATACCTCGGACTGAACCACGGAATTTACCATCAATTATTGATAATCTAACACGTGTACCATCGTAGAGTATGTAGAAGTCATTTTCCAATTCAACTTTTAATTCGTTGTTTGGCAATACATAGATTTGTATGTAACCATTGAAGTCTGAGAAAGCTTGTCGTTTTGAAACTTTGATTGGATTACCATTATAGACAACTTCAGGAAGTTTCTGTGCGGTTGGTGGTTTCAAAAGGATCTCAACGTATTTACCATCAGTTTCTGGTGTTTGTAAAGTGATCATGATTTCTTTTCTGCTAGAACCTTCGGAAGTTGCTTTAGCGAGAACAGCGTAATTTGCAACTTGCTCATCAAATTGTTCCATGAGGTCGGTGGATTTGTTATGAGCCCATGATGGAACGTATAACATCATAACTGTCCATTGTGGTAATAACCTAGTTGGGTAGACTACTTTTTGGAAAGTGCTAATGGCCGTTTGGTCCACAACACAGTATGCTGTAAAATAAATCAAAATAATTAACTATAATTATCATATTAATCAAAAATAATTCAACTTACGATAATAGATGTCGTAGCCAAGGAGTGTTCCTCCAATTCGTGTTTTTACATTGAAAACGGGATGTGGTACAAGTAATTGTCTAGTCCAGTTATTCAGTTTAACACCCTTGATTTCAGTTTCCAATCGGCCAACTTTCAAGAAACCATCGACTTTCGTTAAGTTTGGATTGAAATGTACGTTCATGTAGAGTTTGTCCTGACGGTATTCTGGTGCATATATGCTTTCATTGAGGTAAGGATTCAAGAAGTATCTTGAAAGACTGTACACTTTGTAGATGTTCTCTTTTAATGTTTCTCCCAAATTATGGTAAGTTACAAACATTTCCAAATAGTCCAAGAAATTAGCTTGTACTGTCTTTTTGGCGCATGCTGGTAATTGCTTGTTGCCGAGTGATTCTTGTTCTTTGCATACTTTGTACCATGGTGTATTTCTCAGGTATTCTTTACGTTCGTTTGTTTTTTTACTTATGAGACGTACATCGACAATAGATGGATCTTGTTCATCGTCACCGAATTTACCGTGAATTTCCAAGCTTGATGTTGGATCAAATTCAATAGCATAATCCATATCAAGACCATTGGTATTTGGAGCGTGAGCCTGGCCTAATAGACTTAAGAAACATTTCTTGTCTTCGTTGACGTTGGTTTTGCTCAAGTGCAATGCGAATGTTGAGTTAGCACTAACATGACTAAGTGATGAACCAGCAGTTGCTACATATTTGATTGTGTTGTCACCTACGAATTCAACAACACTGTCAACGGTGTATGTGTGTGATAGTGGGATGCCAGATTGTAAGTATTTTTCCAATTTTTCAATTCTTTGTTCGACGCTATCGGGAAGTGAAAACGGCTGTGCAAGTAAACTTCTGGGGAATTCAACTCGATTTTGGCTATTGTATGTATGATTATAAGTAAATTGAATGTTTAATTTCTCTGTTGTTGTTTGTTGTCGATCAACTGTAAGACTGAAATCTGCAAATTGGACTCTATCGTTTGTCCAGTAGTTCACATGTTCGAAGTAGGAACTCATTCCTTTGTTCAAGCTCAATAATATTTTTTTCAAATTTGGCAATTCATGAGCTCGCAGTTGCAATTTCATCGCAATACCTGTATTTTTCAAACCAATCAATGTGTTATATTCTTGTGGTTTCCAAAGTTGCAAATGTATTCTCTTTTCTTTCAATAATACACGATTTTCTGTGTACAAGTACGGCCACGAGCTCAAGTGAACCCATAAGAAATTCTCTTCTTTAGCTTCTTCTAATGGCTCAATTTCTAAACGGACTTGTTTATTGTCTTTGTCAAGTTGTCCACTAATTCTAAGTGGGATGTTGAAATGTAAGTTTCTATCGTAACCAAAACCATAGTGTTTGGAAGTGAATGGTACAGTGAAACCAAGTCGGGATTCTACTTTGCCGGAAATCAAGGAACTGAGTGAAATTTCAAAGTCTAATTGTTGGAAATTTTGCAATTGTGTGCCTGTTGAAATTGGTGGTGTTGCTTTAGCTATTATTTTGCCTTTTAATTGATGGACCATAGGATTGTTATGGTTGAAGGTAAATAGAAAACCAGTTGCTGTTGGTAAGACGATGGAGTATTCATGGTCGTTGCAGATTGTGAAATTATCAAATAGTTTGCCTTTACGATATTCTTTTTCCAATTTTTCAATAGTTTTAGGTAAATCTTCGATAGTTTGGTTGGTAAACGAAATGAGGTAGTCCATCAAATACATTGGATAGTGCAGGTACGCCATACCTTCGAGTTGTTCATTTTCTTGTATTTTCAAATGCAATAATTTGGCGATTTGTTTACTAGACCATTTTTGATTTTGTGGTTGTTGTTTTTTCAATTGGTCTTGATATTCTTTTGTTTGTTTTAAATAAACAGTTACCAAATCTTCAATGCTTGAGACAATTTGTTGGGTTTTGAGGTATGTGCTTCTCATACCAGATCGTTTTCCTTCAAAACTAAATAGGAGACCATTTGGTACAAAACTGTCTTTACCACCAAAGGTTGTCGTTAATTTTTGGAAACCTTGATCTAATTCTGTACCGACAAATTCAAGTAAATGTACTTTAAAGTCTTGAATTCCATATTGTTTCTTTGTGAGGTATGGTAAAGCTGATTTAGCAGCTGATCGCCTGTAAGAATAACAACAATAACGATAAAAGATTTAGCAAAAAATGAAGCAATCATATTTGTCAACACTTACAAGTACTGATATTCTTTTCCTTCGACTGTGGCAGCGGTTTGGATAATAGATTGTACAGCAGAATTGACCTGTTCATTTTCATCTTCATTGGTATACTGAGCCATACGTTGCAAAACACTTGCAGATGGTTGTGTACGTATAAGTAAATGTACAGCAGCAGATCTAACTAAACTATTTTCGGCTGCATTTTGGTAGATTCGGTATAAAACATTTTGTGCAACTAACGGTTGAGTCTCAACTAATCTTTCTAAAGCAAGAACCATCAATAATCGTTGAACTTGAGATACTTGCTTATTGCCATTCAAGTATTCCTTGAAGATATTCAAAATTTTCGGATGTCCGAGATTACCAATAGCAATGATGTAAGTATGGATTTTCTCTTTATCATCTTGCAAAATAGCCTTATCCAAAAGTTGATCTAAAACTCGTATAATTTCATCTTCATGGGTGCCTTTAGATGAGTTTGATTTAACATATACTCGATAAATGAGATCTGTGTAAGATAATAAAATTGTATCATTTAATTGAGATTGTCCCATTATATCTGAGTCCTTGATCATTGCAACAAAACTTCTGATGTACTCTTCATCTGGTCGACTAGTGGCCCGTGCAAGAACAAAAATTAGTTTAGCAGCTTCATCTTCAGCGACTAGACCATTTTTAATCCATTGTTGAATGCATTTCAAAGATTCTGTAGTAGCAGCTTGAGCTACTGCATCTCTGAAGATTTGCCATTGTCTTAGTTTTTCATTACCGTCACCTAATAAATTATGTGATACTATTTCCAATTCTTTGATATCCAAGGCGCGAATCAAGTTTACCAATTTGACATAGACGCTTAATGTGCTATCTCTTAGAAACATGAATGGCTTTTCTAACATCCGGTCTATATACACACACAAATGTGTAACCAAATCGGTTTGGCCTTTCAAATTTTTGATGGAGAACTCATGGAAGACAGCTTCATATGGTAAGAGAAGTGAATTAGAAAATTCCTCAAAATGTCCACGTTCAGGGGGAGCAATCCTACCTTGTTCATATTCCTGTTCCTCATCCGACAACGGTTCATCAGATGAGTATTGCATTTGTTTTGATCCGTACTTCCTGAACATACGTTCACCGTGGAAACTGTCTTGTTCTGATAAGTATCCAAAGTTATGATATTTAGACGATTGTTTATGTAAATATATTAAATCCTTGATGTAAACAGAACTACGTACAGTGTATTCATTAGTTTGTGATTTGAAATCTACAAGAGTTACATTGACCATATTTTTGACCGAACCTTTCTGTTGATTAGCAAATGTTGGACTGATGACAATTTCATCATATGTAACTGAACTTTGGATGAGATAATTTCCAAGATTTCCAGTAACTATAGCCCGACTTATAGTTGAGTGAGATAAAAAGTCACTAACTTGGTTGCCTTGTGGTTGGAAATAATCTTTTGCATTTTCAGATTCAGAAGATACAGGTTCAAAGTTTCTGCTATGGTTCTTGTTTTTAACAATTTCAATATATTTATCAGTAGGTCTCAAAAGTCCAATTGGCGCTAACCAAGGTTTTGATTCTAAAATATGCTCAGATATTGGATGAATATCGTATAAGGTTTCCATTCTTCCACTAACTGTATCTTCCAATGTTTTGTAAATACCGGCATTTTGGTCGTCTGATGGGAGGATGTTAATATTATCGGAAATCAAATTTACACCCTTTGTATCCAATTGGAACTGACTTAAGATGGCTTTAATTGTATTCAATTCCCATGTTTTCAAATCATCATCCACAACCAAACCTTTGATGATACTGTATTTCATCAAAATTTGGAATGGTGCTTTTGAGAAATTAATTGGCCGGTATTTTGCTAGAGGCAATGGTTGATGCCAGTCTTCCAGAGAATCCTCAATTTCAGCATATTCGACATTGGACAGTTTACCTTGTAGTACAGTACCATTTCCAGAAAGGATCGTTAATTTAGCTCTCAATAAAATACCAACATTTTTGTTAGAGATATCATGTAGACTACTCAATGTTCTCATTTGAACATGGTACGAGTACTCGGTGTTTTTCCTCCATGCAGGAATATCATGGGCGAACGCTAGGCCGACTGGAAATAATATTATATAATTTAGAAAATATTCGTATTTTTGTTGCTAGAAAATAATAATAATAATAATAATAATAATAATAATAAAACTCACCAAGAAGGCAAAGTAGTAATTGTGACCACATCTTGAACACGACACTGTATCGGTCGTAGAAGTGTGACGAGATGTGCTCCTTCGTGAGTTTATATAGGGATTAAGAATAAAATAAGTCAGCATTTTTAAAGGTCAAAATAACGAATTCAAAATTCTCATTTATCGACTGATAATTAGAAATGCATAGATCGATAAAATTCGATTCTAAAGGAAAATTACAGTGGAATTGTTGAATTTGAATCGCAATTCCAAAATTGATATAAAAATTACAACTATGCAAAATTTACAATTATCAATTTTGATAGCAATTAAATTCGATTTTTATGTATTTTTTGCCGAAATTTTACATTACATCAAAAATGCCGCCACACATTTTCATACTAAAGACAGATTTATTTGTATTAGAAAAAATATTCACAAATATTGTCGCAATTAATTTAATATTGTTTGATTGTTTACAATATTTGTATCAAATAACACGTTAATTGATTAAAATAATACATACAGAGTGTCTAATTTCAGTGGAACAGGCAATCATTTTAAATATGTTTTAGCCAATTCTTGGTTGAAGCTCTAAATTCTGGGGAAAAAATTGTCAAATTCCTCCTACATAACACAGATTTACAAGAAATTGTTGGTGTATTTCGTACAATTTCTGTTTATTGCATTTCTAAATCAACAAGAGGAGCCATTTGAATTTGCCAACGTTCAATTATAGACCAAATTACACTTGTCTCAACATAAAACTGTAATTATTAGCTTGTAAAATACGTAAATAGATCATGAAAAATTTGAAAATTTGTCAGAGCCGGCATAAGGGTAGCTGCCGGAAAATACGTACTCTATTGAAATATTATGCCATCGTGGGGGTATTTAATTTAAACAAGACACTCTGTATAGTTTATACAGAAAGAGTTCTAAAAATACCATAGGGATAATCGCTCGAAATACGCGTAATATTGTTTAAACATTGTTCGTACATTATCTAAATTATAATAAAACAGTTATAAGGGCGTATTGAGATTATAATTTAAATCTATATATTAGTATGTATATAATATAGAAAAATTCTACATATCTATCAGTATATTTTCAGTTACCGTTCTGCAATAAATAGAGGCGTCGCGACGCCTCTCGATCAGTACATTTCAAGATTTTCTTTCATTTATATGAAAACCCATCATAATAAATAATCAACATTCATTTTGAAATTCTACAAATAGAAAACTGAAAATTAAAAACATGTAAACAGTGCTTTTTGTTCCAATAAAAAAAATCACAAGATTCAGTCATTCGAAATTTGCCGTATTTGAAATATTCCCATTATTATCGCTAAAATTTGAGTGAAAGTGATGATAATTTGTTTAAAATTTCATAGTAAATTTGAAATCATCCCTCTATAATATTTTCTAATAAATTACGTATTTAATCAAATGTTAATCAACTAATTTTTGATAAATAAATAACGGGAAATGGATGAGAAAATTGATTATGATGGTTATTCAACAATTGATTATGGTTACGTTGATGAGGATCCGTTTTCTGTATTTTATTGGAATGAATTAATACCAACCCTTATTGTATACAGTATAACATTTGTAATTGGGCTAACTGGGAATTGTTTAATTATATTTACAACATTTCGTTATCGTCGCATGCAAAATATTACAAACGTCTTTTTAGCCAGCTTAGCATCGGCTGATCTCCTATTAATTATCATCTGTATACCGGTTAAGGTAATCATAAAATCCGTTAAAATTATTCAAATTGAATCCAATTCTGTTGCTATGTCGATAAATTGTTGTAATCTATTATCTATGAACATTTCCTATCTACATTAATAATAATGGTTAAATGTTTAACACATCTGTTTTTCATTTTGAGCCCACTTTATATCTGTGTCAAATCAGTTTTGTAAACAAATTTCGATGGGTTTTAATCGAAAATCCTATTATTTTAATTAATTTTTTTAATCAAAATCAAACTGTACCAGATTAACAAAAATCTATTCCGGCTTGTTAGAGATAAAACAAACCGTATAAAATTGGTTGTTATTTAATGTCTATCTACCATTTATATAATCAACAAATCACCCAGAATCGATTGCAATACTAACAATAAGATTAGGAATTAAATGGCAGCTACTGTATTTATTTTAACATAAAAAATATGAATATATTTGTTTAAAAATAGTCGAAAAGCTTTCCAAAAATAAACATTAAATTCATTAATGTTTAGATAGATTGCTATAATGTTTATATTGATGACTGAATGGGCACTTCATCTTTGAACTTAATATTATATCTAATAATGTTTTAACAGCTTTCACATTTTGTGTTACTGTTTTTTTCTTTCTTATTGATAATTTTAGGTGGCGAAAATTTTCTCATACACCTGGGATATGGGGATGTTTATATGTAAAACAGTGCACTATATGCAAAACGTATCCGCTATTTGTTCTGTATTAACATTAACAGCTATCAGTATTGAACGGTAAGATGTTTCTCAATGAGAAAAAAAATTGTTGTATCGACAAAAATTGTTATCAATCGATTTATTTTAATACAAATTATTTATCAGAGAAATGTAAGCAATTTGTTATCATTAATTTCTTAATAAAAATTTTAGCTACTATGCAATTATACATCCGATGAAAGCTAAATATATTTGCACAATAAGTCAAGCGAAACGGATCATTTTTGGTATTTGGATAATTTCATTTATTTTAGCAATTCCAACGTTGATTGCTCAGGTGTATTTTAGATTATTTTGGGATTAAATAAAAGAATCAATGCGTATTTATTTTCAGGCACATCTACCAGTCGGTTTGGAGAACGAATATTTTTATTGTGTAAAAAATTGGGATTGGGCGTTAATATGGCAATTTCACGAATTATACATGTTTTTCGTCATTCTAATTTGTCCATTCTGTATTATGACATTCTGTTATACGTTGATTTGTTGGGAAGTATGGAAAGTCATGAAACAACGCACATCCATGATCAGCAATCACACGTAAATCGAAAATTTCTATTTATACAGGCTGTTCCACTTAAAAAAATTCGTTCGTTTTTATGTCTTTAGGATGGCCACGCAATTATTTTTTACGAAAATTGCGATATGTTTATTTAAAATTAGGCGATATTTTGATTGGAGCCTCTTTTCACCTAAAATATCTGTAAAAAATATTTATATTGTATTAGCAACCCCCTACTTTCTTATTTTGAAATGGCGTTCTGTTATTGCATTTTTGAATTCTATAGTTAAATCGATGGAGACTTTGATGGTATGGCTTATGGTCTAGCGCTAACAATTTTCAGTTATTTTGACTTTTAGTGAAAATTTCAAATTGTCTGAAAGAAAAATTCATTTCAGCTAAACACTGAAAGCCAATTGAATGCTTTAAGTTTTGATAGAAAATACATCATTTGTGCTACTTGATTTCCAAATTTCAACTTTTCAGCGGCA
>JAZBGW010002373.1:0-11761 GCA_037464815.1 Mylabris variabilis | reverse complement strand
ATCTTCTCTTTATCCTAAATTCTACTTCCGTTATGTGTGTTAAATTTCATCCTGTCGAATACAATTTCTGTTAATCTTTATGTTTAATAATAATAATAAGAATAATAATAGTAATAGGAATAATTATCGTTTAGACCAACTTGAATACGAGTTTTGTAATTATATGGTTGTCTATTATTTAGAAATTGTTAGGAAATATGGAATTTTCCGGGATGAATTGTAGCGTATTTTCTCCATATACTATATAGATTATTGTAGGTCGATTCTATCCGGTTTCCGTTACGAAATGTACAGTACAACCATCATTTATCTTGTTGTATAAAAAATGATCCAAGATATTCTATATGATGAGCTTTACTAGTTTCTCCATCTATACAGGACTATTCACGTCCGATGAAAAGTTCTAATGGTAAACGATTCGAAGAATATTGCAAGGACTTATGGGGTGGCCCCAGGAGAATATTTTAGCAAAATTTGAACCTCGTAGCTCATTTGAATTAGCCAAAAAATACTTGTTTCAAACGAATTTTAATAATGGCTCGAAAATCTTCCCAACATTGATTTTATTCTGGAACATGTGGGAATGTTTCGAATTTTTTCTAGAATGCAATCGAGAAAAACGAAAGAAGTTAATATTGGGAGCATCTATGAGTTATTCTCAATCGTTTTGCGTACTTAGTGTTTAAAAATCGCGACTTTGTTCAAAACGAGCGTTTTTTGACCAACTTCCAAATGAGCTACGAGGTTCAAATTTTGCTAAAATGTTCCTTAAGTACCCACCTATAAATCCTTGAAATATTTTTAAAATCGCTTGCCAAATCATAAGAACTTATCGTACAATGTGAATGACCCTGTACATACATATTCTTATAGTGTGTGTGTTTCTTTTATTGTTTTATCGTGTATTATAAATGTTTAGGACATTATGATATTAGTTTTTCGAACACATTTATCACAATATAAGCCTATAAGAGATGATATCGAAAATAATCAACTGCTATTTCTGTCTCCAATAAAACTCAACATTATTTCTGCAAAGTCTACTGTATTTCTTTTTATCAATCTCGAATAATCAATGATTTTATTGAATTAATGAATTTCAGATGAGCACATAAATATCTATTGCTTTAACACGAATTCGTTGCCATTTAACCATTGAATTAACAATGATGAGAGCCAACTGAATAAATTTACCTACCACGATTAAACTCGTCTCTATCTCTGATGATAGTCTAGAAATAGAATTTCCAATTTAAAAACAGAATAAAAGTTGAAAAAAAAAGATATACAGACAGATCAATGATCAATCGCATCTATACTTATACCGATTGAAGTTGTGGAGAATGTACATAAATACACTATAGGCGCTAGAAATAGAAACATACGGAAAAAATCAGTCCCACCCACCTATACTATTTGCATGTTAGTTAGAAAGAAATAGTGGGGACGTAGGTGGCCAGTAAATAACTGTAAAATAAGGCATTTACGAGCTGTTGTATAGTAATTTTACAATTATAATCACGTTAGATTTAATTCTTTAATTTAATTAAACAATTTAAGGGTATCGTATAGTGTAAAGTCACAGGAAAAAGTTTTGAAAGCTTGCTCAAATTAGTGTTATAAATACAAATTAATCGAATAAAGATTGTTGCGTAATGAAAATAAATATCTTGAGGATAGTCCTTTTATTGCCTGATGCATTTTCAGAGGGATATTTCACAAACAAAGGGGATACCGTGGGACAAAGATACCAAATCCTCAACATTTGGTTATTGTTGTCTTTTAAACTAGAAAATTTGAAGGTCGATGTAGACAAAAGAAATTGCTTTATTTTGTCATATTACTAAGGGTGGGTGGTAATAGCCACCATCGTTTCCAATTTTTAGACCACCTACGTTTCCTCTATCTCTTTCTAACTAATATTTTTCCCATGTTTCTATTTCTGGCGCCTACACCGTATATAGAGTTCAAGTTGATATAGAAAACAGGGAAATAATAATAATAGTAATGATGATGATAAGCTATGTTCGGTTAAAGTTTGTAGAGTTTTGAAAATTCTCTTAGATCTACAATATTAGCATATCCATCTCTGTTACGAATACTATCAGTATAAATTCAAATCTAAATTCAAATATTGTATAATTATTCAAATATGATAATGTTGTAACCGTATTAATTAACTCGATGAAAATTTGTTGATTTTAAATCGTATAACTTCAAATACTAGCCGATGTAATAAAATTTCCTTGTACAAATAATATTCAACATTTATCTCGCAAATTATAATAAAATACTAGTGATAATCGTCAGCAAAACCTCGATCGAAAGTACCATCGCTTTCACATAAATGTAACCACTTTTTGTGGGTCTGTGTAAAACAGGCTTTAGAGGGCGACAGTAACAATGTAACAGAATTGTTATAGGTCAGACTTTTTTACCCTTACTTGTAAGCAGTGGCGGCTTTAGAAGAGGTCTGGTTGGGCAATCGCCCAGGGCGCCAGGTACATGTGGGGCGGCACAAGAACTATATTTTTAATAATTGATCTGACGTCATTGTCTTCCTGAAGGGGCGCCGAAAAACTGTCGGCCAGGGCGCTAGACATTCTAAGGCCGGCCCTGCTTGTAAGCCTGACTTACACGAACCGAAAAACGTGATACTTCTCGCTCAAGAGTCGGTCATATTTCTGTGAAAGCGATGGTACTTGTACAGTATAAATTTCTATAATAATAGAGTTGTTTTTGTGATTTTTACAAAGTTGTTGAGCTTCCCCAAGTGTAATCCACTTTTCAACTAATTAGATAATAAACTCCTGAAATACGGCTGGAAACAATTGTAAAGATGGCCGACAATTTGAGACTGAAAATAAAATTCCTGAAAAGGTCTAGAAAAGTTGGAAATTAAAAATAAAATTCCTGAAGATATCTTCAAAGATTCTTTCCGTATTGTCGCACGAAACGTGAAAAATATTAGCACAATTTTAAAATAATTTTACATATTTCCAAATAAATCAATTTTTTATCAATTGATATAACGGATTATTTCATATTCCATTTATAAATTTCAAAAATAGAAATGTATCCAGTTAATTTTTCCAAACATTCAGCATTTCATAATCAACTGAAGATTGATTTGGTTATGACGTGACTGTAAAAAAAAACACAAAATTTCTGAAAGCTTTTCGTGATATTGATTTGAATTTTTAATTTAAAAGAGCTTTGATGTTATGCTAACTCTATTCAATAATTGATAAGGTGTAATCGATATTCCATTCAATACATAATGATATACAAACTGAAACTAATTTGAGAATTATTCAACTCTTGTTGAATTGGTGAATTTTCTTCTCATGTGACTTGCACAGAGATTTAGGAAACTTTGTACGTTTCTCGGAATTCCTTATGAACATTTTCTGAAAATATTTGAAAATTATTAGTTTCACAAATGTTTATAATTGAGAGAATAATCCCGGAAAACATCCATTATTTACATTAATGGTTATTAGATCGGGAAATTTTTCAACGTTATTTTAGAATTTTATCAGTGTTGCTAAAATTTCATTAAAGTAAGATTTCTTTAATAATTGATTAGACGGAAAGTTTATCAGAACAGAAAACTTGAAGATTTTAAAAGTTTCACTAATAAACGACACTTGAACAAGCAGGTGTAAAATTAAGATCAACATAGTTATTGTTAACAACAAACAAAATTTTACAACAAATTGAGTCAGGTTATAATATTTACATATTGCATTAACAATTCACAACAAGTCCACTAAAACTTTAATGAAAATGTAAATTTAACGTTCACTTTCTGATGCACTCATTTTTTCAAAATGTTCAATTAATCCCGAAAACCGTCGATGAATTTCTCGAAGGATAGTAAAGGTATCATCTCGTTCACTGCAAATTGCTTTATAAAATTTATATGTAAACAAACCCATTATTAGGGGCGGACTTAGGCATGGTCTTTATGGGCTGCAGCCTTCCTGAAACAACCCGAACTTGGGCACATTTGGCAGGCCCCAGAACAGTGTTATCCCAGGGCCCTCAAAGTCAACAGTTCGCCCCTGCCACTGTTTGAACACAGAAGGGACAGGTCTCGATTAAATCCGACTTCAGCTTGCTAATGGAACAGGTGAACTAACAAGATGGACGAATTAGACGAAAAAACTACAGCTGTAATTTGCATAATAACAGAGTCGAGATGTGGTGAAGTTCATGGATGTATTTTTTCTCTTGTCTTCTCTATATATAAGCAAAAAAAACATATAGTTTGAGTGTTGGAATATAAATCAACTTCGATGTGAAAAAGGAATTTTCTTATCATGAAAATTTTCAAATTGCTTGAAACTTTCTTTAAGTAAATTTCCAACACTGTCGCCAAACATTGTCAAAATAAAATGATTTATTTTTTAATTAAATGCCCTATATTCATATTTATTTCTCGACCGTCCATCGGCTCTTATTTGAATCATCCATTACCGTTTCATCCCCTTTGAAAGCATCATTCTGCTTTGATTGCCGCATTATCTCCACCCATATCTCATCTTTTATTATTCTTCTATCGTGTAGAACTCCTCTTGACGACGACAAAAAGACAACGTAACGAAATTGCTGTAATCCAAACTGAATTTATGCTAATCGTAAAAAAAGGGGTGAATAAGTCACGTGATTCGCATTACTCATTTATAACAATCATAATAATAATAAGAGAAGATAATAAATTATTATTTGAAGGGTGTCGCAATATAGGGGTGGTAAAATTACTAGGGTTTTCTTTGTATACACAAAAAAATCAATTATGACTTGATGCGGGCTATCGTCAGAAAAAATTTCCAAAATACTACAGAACTGAGGCGGATATAATGACTGAAATGCAGTGTTTTTTCAGTTAATTAAGGAAACAAAAAGCCGCCGGCGATGGAAATTGCGCCGTTTCACTTGTTCTCCAACCCTTAGTTTGTATGTGTGGGGTACCCTTTTCAAAACTTACTAATGGCGCTGTTGTGTATGATTATTATCAACATTACTATTATTATTTGGGGCAGAGTTGTTGAAAATGTTGCAAGAATTGACTCAATTACTAGCAAAATTAATTATTATTAAAGAGAATTACGGGTGAAGCGGCTAGAGGAGGTATATGTGTGTCAATTTTTTTCCTCACCACTGGATCGAACGTAAATTTTAGATTACAGAGGAGATTTCCACTTCGTTGCCACATAAATCTAGCTTTGAATAATCTTCCAACAAAGTTTTATAGCGCGGTGGTAGTGTTGTTGCAATTTTATTGCTAGATTAAAAGTATAAAGAAGACTGAAAAAAAAACACGGAGGAAACTACAGGTGAAACTAAGAACTGTGAAGTAATGAGTTTCTAAAGAAATTCGTTTAAATTGTTTGAACAATAAATTTCAAATATACGTTTGAAGGAAATCCTGAAAAACAGGAAACTGTGTGTAAAATTGAACAGAAACTGAAGCTAAGAATAGACGAGAAAAACTCGACAAAAACAAGGTCCAAGCTGAATAATAAGAAAATATGTAGAGATTGTTCAACAAAAGAAAAGCTTGACGTTTATTGAAATTGATAGATCGGTGTTATCATAAAATAAAAATCAGTTTCATCTTCTTCAATAGAAAAGTTCAAACATTTGCTAGAAAAAAAAACACAATAATTGTCAATTTGTATTTGTTCGGAACAAGTTTTATTTCAACCTGAAACTGAAAACCAATAAATTGGGACAAGAACTGACCTGAAACAACCCGCATAGTTGGGGAAAATATAGAGTATAGTAAAAAATTTAGTCACTTTGTAGCGAACAAAAAGTTGTATTGTTACCTGAAGCTAACCTAAAACAATTCATGAAAAATTAAATCAAAATTATTTCACTGAAAATAAAATCTTGTGATTGTTCATTACAATTTATTCTTCAGCTTGTTGACAATTTCAAAGCTGAAAAATTAAAAGAAAAACCGAGATGTTTCAGTTTTAATCGGAGAATAACTGTAAAACGATGTTTTTCAGTTATAATGCTAATTTAATTCACAGTACATTCCACTGTAAACTTTCATCACACAATAAACGAATTATGAGTTCTACTTCAAACGAGCTTTGAAAACTGAATAGTTTTTCATGTAATTGACACGCATTTCTCTCGACTGAAAAAGCAGGAAAATTCAAACAAAAAGAAATCCATTGAAAAAACGAAACGTAAACAATTTTCATAATGGAAAGCTAAAGCTGAAAATTGATAAGACTAAACTGGAACAAAAACTGATCTAAAATAATACGTTTAATAACAAACCGGTTGTTTGAATTAAAGAAACCCCAGAAGAATCAGATTAAAATAAACTGAAAACGAATTATAAATTCTCTTAATATAAAGGAGGAAAAACATGGACACCCTAGGGAATTTCGTTTATTTTGTTGATTTACTTTGAAGCTGCAAGACTAAAATTTAAAATTTCTAAAATTAGAACTATGACCTGAACTGAAAATTGTAAAACTGACCTGAAGCAGAAAGATCAGCTGAAAAATTAATTACAGGACAAAAAATTCAGGCACCCTTGTAATTTTTAACACCTTTATTTACCTAAAACATGAAAAATTTCGGTTTTTGATTCGACTTGATGCGAATTCTAAAATAACCTAAAAAAGCTCTAAAATAACAAAAAGAAGAAGAAAAAATAACTATATTGAGAAACCAAACAATTTATTCTTCCGTTAATAAGCCGAAGCTGGAAAACAATAAGAGTAAATTGAAACAAAAACTGCCCTGAAAAAAGGAATTAAATTAAGTTAAACTGAAAAAGCACTGAGAGCATGGTCAATGTGGAAATTCTCCAAGGAGGAAGAAGTACAGAGAAAGCCCTTGAGATTCTAATTGTTAAAATTCCGGTTTCTTCTAAAAATATGAAAAATGTCTTGAAATTAACATACTTTAGACTGAAACTAAAGATTAAAATTATATTAAAACAGAAACGTGCATATAATAGAAGAATTTCTTGTGTAGTGCCGAAAATTGAATTGTTTGAAGAGTCTATGTTTAAAGCGTTCATAAATTGATATTTTCAGCTACAATATGGTTTGATTTGTTTCATTACAGCAATAAAACAATCTACACTTGAAAGAGTTTCACAATTATAACAGTTTTCCATGTAATTGACAAGTGTGCTATAGTTATAATTGATTTTTCAGTCAACCATACGACAATAATATTTTCAATACAAAAGTTTGAACAATGGAAAAATACTGAATGTTACTGAAAAAGTTTCATCATTTATATTGAAAACGTACATTTTTCAGTTGGTCATTTAAAACGAAAATCTCGACTAACTTGTCGAAACTATGAAAATTTTTGTTTGTTTCAAATAAAATCTTGGTGTTGCAACCTGAATCTGAAAAATAATAAAAATAAATTTGAATGGAAAATGACTTGAAACAATCTGTTACGAAAATCCCTGAAGGAATTTAAATAGGATCGTTTGGGATTGTAGTTTAGAATAAAACGAGCTAAAGTAATGAAAATTGAGAATATTTCAGCGGTGTTGGTTTGTTGAAGCTCTAATGAAATTAATCAAATTCTTCTATTATAGTTTGCTGAAAAAATGACGCTTTATACTGAAACATTATTCATACTTGGGGGATGGTTTGGTAGAGCAACAGTCTCCCCAATAACAACAACTGGAAAGCTTTACATTTTTTTTTCATAATGTAATTGACTTTTCAGCCGCTCATATAAATCAGTGAAAGCTCTATCACTATTTCAGTTTCTAGTCTGATTATGTTTTTTTGTTGGAAGAAATTTGAGTTGTTTTATGTCTCTCTATTGGAAAGTTTTAGCAATATAGACGACCACAGTTTCACTTAATTTGCAAAAGTTTTGATTGTTGTACGCCCCTGTTGATGATTTTGTGGTTGTCGAATGTTTTACGTGAATACCAGGCACGCCTTGTTTGTATTGCGGTACACAAGACAAAATAATTGCAATTTACGCTTTATTCCAGTTGTAAATCAATAGACAAATTGAAACAAAAACAACTTAACGTGTTCTATTTAGTTTGGCGTCGGATATTTACATTTCTTTCACATATACATCAGTTTCAGTTTCAGGATTCGTTTCAATTACAAAAACTCATCAATGAAGGATGTCATTCTGAAATATTTGTTTATAGTCCCTTTCATCTCGAATAAGCTCCAATTTGGGATATTAAAACCGGCAGAATAGTCGTAGTCCCTGATTAAAACTCAGTTTGGTCTTAATATAGCTGGACTATCACCATTAATTTAATGAATTTACCGTTGATAACGGAAACGTCTGGGAAATGTGGCGAGGAAATCCTTAAATTGGATTCAATTCGCTACATGATCTACTTTGTCGTTTTAAGTGAATGTTGAAATTCTTATTGAACTGAATATTTAATCAAATCTAATCGATTCTAAGAAACTCCTATTAGTTGACGAGCGATTTGAAAAATATTTAAAGGATTTACAGGGCAGTCCCTGGGGAACATTTGATCAAAATTGAAACCTCGTAGCTCATTTAGAAGTTGGTCTCACGATCTTTAAAAACTTGCTTAATACTTAATATGACTCAAGATCCTCTCAACATTGATTTTCTTCGTTTCTCTCCATTTTATCCTGGTACGAGAGTAAATGTTACGCTTTTTTTCTGGGATACAATGGAGAAAAACTAAGAAAATCAATGTTGGAAGGATCCTCGAGTCATTCTTACAATTACTTGTTTTACGTGCGAGGCTTCGAACCTTTATTTTGTGCTTTTTCGGTTTAATTAAAGAAAATATTATCAATCTAGTTCGAAATGATTAATTTTCAAATTTTTAAATTTCACCCTAAAAGATGTTTATAGGGTAGCTATATATATAAAAAACCTTTGAACAACTGGTTTATCTCGTAATTTTCTATTGACAGAAGAATTTTGATGGTGTTTTTGGAAAATCGCAAAGAATCAAAAAAAATCGCATCTACAACTTCAACCATCAGTTTTTAAACCATTAAAAAATATTGAGCTTTTACAGAAATATTAAAAAAAAAACTTATTTTGCAGGGGTAACTTTAACCCCTAATATCTTCCTTAAACTTGACTATGCTCACGATCGACAAGACACGCATCCCTTAGGATGGAATAAACTACCTATATACCAAAAATCATTGAAATCGGGAGTTTTGACCACGAGTTCCTTGAAGTATTGCTGACGCAGTTCAGGAAAAGGGAAGAAAGAGGAGTTGCAAAAAAGAGAGAAAAATCGTGTTAACTTGTACGTTCAAATCCGGATTCCGGTCTGGGCAAAATTTCGATTTTTTTCCGGTTTTCAGTTGAGTTCCGGTTCGAAGCCCTGTTTGCGTGTTTAGCTCGTTTTTGAAAATTGTCCAAAATGAGCATTTTTTAACCAACTTCAAAACGAGCTACGTGGTTCTAATTTCGAGTTGCTCGTCAACTAATAGGAGTTTCAGAAACCCGACCATATTTAGATCCAACACCCTGTATATAGTTTTTTTCGTTTTGTAGAATTGTTGTAGGAGATATTAACAATTCGTAGAGAATTAGAAATTTTAATTGAAATTTAAATGAGCGTTCCATATTTTGATTCCTCCTATTGCCTAATACGAACTTGATCCTACAATTAGTTTATCAGTTAGAGAAAGCTAACGATGGCCCAAGTTGAGAGTTTATACATTTCCAAATTAGTTTCTCATTGGAGTGTCACTTTGTTGTAGATTACTGGCATTTACATAGTTTATAATTAAGGCTGTTTAATAATTTCAATTGTCGTCCCTCTTATAATCCTTCTCTTCTCATTCTATGATAATATTGATGATAATAATAGGGTAGACTTCCTTAAAATAAAACACATTAATCTTTTGAAGGATACCCAATAACAATATGGTCATTGTACAAATTAGTTGTATGAGTTAATTATTAACTTGTAGAACAAGCGACACTCATCTGACTCGTTCTCTCTCTCTCTCTCTCTCTCTCTCTCTCTCTCTCGTGTATTTTTATTTTTCAGTGTAGGTAATTAGCTGTCGACTGAAAATAAAATTTAAGAGGGGAAATTTCAATTTACTCCAACATAAAGCGACAGATGCTCGAAAAATGACTTTGTTTTCCATGAATAAACTACAGGGGTGCACATATCTAACAACAATAACGCAAATTTCAATAAACCGATTTGCTTACAATTGAAGAACGGTAAACACTTATTTTTTAACTATTCAGGTGTACGATTCAGTTTTAATTCAAATTGGAATCCAGTATCAAATAAACGGATAGTTTAATAGCACCGATCACAACTTAACATTGTTCCACATCTAATTAGAGTACAGAATTTCATTCATTGGGATTAATATTAGTCGTAGATCGATCGAATGTTGTTGAGATGAAACTTTGAAATTCCTTTGCCATCCTCATAAGGAAATATATGAAAATTCTGCATAAATAAACAAAAGTCTTCGATCTTTTGAAAATGTAGTGTTGTTAAGTGTTGTCTAAACTTGTATTTCATATTTTAAAAACAGACAGTTACACAAACATCAATTAAATTTCTCCACTTTTGGGTGGAAAAAATACACGCGAGATAAAACATGTTTTCGAAGATGTTTGAATGCCACTTACGACAACCATAATTTTTCTTCTTTTCCAATTAAAAACTAGATTTTTGTATTATTCATGAAGACGCTTTATTATCCAATAATTAAAAGAATAAGGCCATGTAAAATTCTATAATTAATTTAATTATGCTTTATTAATATCTGTGTGACATTTACGGATTAAATTTACAAATTTTATTATATTTCAGTTATTTGTTACTGTTGTTTCATTAGAATAACAATAGGTCTGGTTTGGATGTTGTTGAATAATTCTAACATGAATCCAGTAAAGAGCAACAATGTTTAATTCGAAATTCATTCCATATTCCACAATTACAAACATGGTCTGTCTAAGTGGTTCTAATCGATAATTAAACCAAAGCGAGCCGTATTTTCGTTTTAAATTGTTGTCGAATTTTTGTCGTCAAAACGAGCAAATAGCCACATTTTCGGTCAAATATCTAACGATCAAGGTTTGAACCGATCCGTGTTATGTACAGGGTTATTCACGTCAGAGGAAGATTTCTTACCGCAATAACTCACATTATTTGGCGAGTGCTTGGAAAAATATTTCAAAGATTTGTAGGGGTCCCCGAAGAACATTTTATCGGAATTAGAGCCTTGTAGCTCATTGAGGAATCGATCAAAATACGCTTTATTTCGACAATGTAGTGATCTCCATCAACCAACTACCTACACGCATAAACCGACTAAGGGTGGCTCGTAGAATATTGTAAAATTGTTTTTTCTCGTTTTTCACATGTGTATCCCGCGAAAAACTAAAAAGAAGTCATGATCGAGATCAATCGTTGAAAAGATTAACAAGTCTATACCTTTTCAACTTCAAAATGAGAATAATCAACTTCAAAATGGAACTAAACAACTCCAAATCGAAAAAAAAATTCAAATTGAGAGTAAACGATCAAATCATATTCAATTGACAAAAGTTTGGCATCAACAACTAAATACATTTTAAAATAAAAAACATTTTATGGAGTACTAATTGTAAGCTTTAAGGCTGCGCTTCAGTACTTTTTATGAAAATGGGGAATATTTGACTCACGATTTCTCACTTGTTTTTTAAAATGTAGAAACGCACAATGGCGTTATGGAAAGAGCATTTCAAGGTGCAGGAGAAGGACGATTCTGTT
>JAZBGW010002370.1:0-11773 GCA_037464815.1 Mylabris variabilis | reverse complement strand
ATTTTGTGTTGCATATTCATCACAACAGTAAACTCATCTCTAATTTATGCTCGGCTCCACCATAGATCTAGTATTTATATACTAGATCTATGAGCTCCACATATTGGTCTCAACTTACACGAGGTAAAGTTGGCGACATTGTACAGTCAGTTACTGTCAAACGATATGGCGTTACGTCAACTTTGGAACTTTAGCACCTAGTTGTATATAGACATCTATGAACAATTGCTCCTAAATTTTGACATTGCAGAATCATTCTATAAAGTTGGCAACACTACCGATTATTTGAGGTTATACCATTAAAACTATAAATTTTCTTCGATACGATGAAATTGAATTTAAATTAAAAAAAATATGCGTATATCACACGTACAACGCGTTAGAAAATTATATAAAACAATCCTAAAACTTCATCGTGGCCTGCCACCAGCTTTAAATGAATTAGGAACAAAATATGTTCGTGACGAGTTTAAAAGACATAAAAATTGTAATAGTAAAGAAGCAGAGATTTTCATTAACGAATGGAGTGTATGTTGTTAATTTGCAATAATCATTGTTTCTGAATAATTGATTATTACAGGCATACACGTTATCTTTAGCTGAACAGTTGGGCTTAAGAGGACCACACACTGGAACCGAATTTTTAGGCCAACAATTATCCGAATCGGATTTAAAACACTTCCGTGACGAACAGATCTATCAATTATACGAATTATTACAAGCTGTAAAAGAATCGGAAGAAAATCGATGATGATAACAATTGAATATTATAATAGTGCAATTATTTATTTATCAAATTTAGCTAAACTATTTTGTGAATAAATTATTAAAATTATTGAAGGCCCCCGAATTTTGTTTAACGACGGTAATATTCTCCTTTACATTTATCACATTTGGCTTTCCTTGCAGGTTTTGCGCTATGTTGAGTTCTTTGTTGTTGACGTTTCTTACGATCCTCACCAGATTCAATTTGTTTAGCAATCCACGCATAGAAATAATCAAGTATTAATTTTAATCCAGCCTCGTTTAATGATGTTCCATTAAAATATGCCGTTGTTACATATTGGAAAATCTGTATAGCTCTTTTACTAAAATCCAGAGCCAAATCGACAAAAATTGGTTTTTTGTATGTATTATCTTGTGTTCGTAGCCAAAGTTGATATTGCTCTTCAACCCCATCGACAAGTCTTTGAAAACATTGCGTTACCATCAAGAATATTTTAAAGAATTGTTGATGCTCCGGAAAAATCGTATCTAATACATCTAAATAATTCGGACAATTACTTGTTAAATATCTTATCAATTCACAAACAGCATTCATAATCTTATCTTTAATATCTGCAGGTGATCCAATAAGGATGCGTGCAACATTCATTGCTAAGTGTGTTAAATCTTGTGTTGTAAAATTTGGACATATGTCGGTTAATTTAAATTTAACATTATTAATTTGACTAGGTGATGGTTGTTGAGTATTTGTTGTACTAAGTTCTTGTAGAAATGTGATACGTTGTGCTTTATCAAATGATGTGAATTTTTCCATATCAATTACAATACCATTTAAACGGATTTCACCATTTTCAGCAGCAAATTTTATATTATATCTATTTAAATCTTGATTGGATCGAGTTAATGCAGCAAAGATTTCATCACGATTTTTAATATTACGAATTGTTGAAATGACTTCAGCTTGCCCACGTTGTACATTACCATCATTTCTTCTAATTGTATCTTTTAACAATTTATTAAAAGTCTTCCTGTAATTAATATAATTTGTAACATACAAATTTTGAACAAAGAAAAGTACATAAAGCCAGTGGCGGAGTGGGCAAACACCCAGTGGCCCGCATGCTAGCAAAGTGATTTTTTTGACTACTTCATTTTGCGTTTTTTGACCTACTTCCAAATGAGCTACGAGGTTCTAATTTTACTAAAACGGTCTCTAAGTACCACCCTACAAATCCTTGAAATATTTCTCACATCGCTCGACAAATAATGGGAGTTGCCCTAAGAACCTATCATTTTAGATGAATCACCCGGTATAAATGTTCTTAGGTAAAGATGTCCCGCAAATAAATGCGGAGTACCGCGCTTTTATCTAGAAAATCCGGGAAATTGTCTTTTTTTAGTTGGCAAGCCTAGTTACAAAACACTGATTTTAAGCGAATTTTAACAACGAATTGTAAAACAATCTGTTTGGATACTTTTAATCGATTTTTGATTTGGACTAAAGGCTTTCAATTAAGATTTACGGATATCTTCCTCCTAAATTATATTTTTTAGCAA
This sequence comes from Mylabris variabilis, assembly GCA_037464815.1. Taxonomy (NCBI): domain Eukaryota; kingdom Metazoa; phylum Arthropoda; class Insecta; order Coleoptera; family Meloidae; genus Mylabris; species Mylabris variabilis. Next base: position 9,490 of record JAZBGW010002370.1, on the reverse strand, counting down.
ATTTTGTTATCGAATTGTCAAAAATAGGAGATTTTGTTGAGTTTCGTGGATTTTTAAGTAAAACTTCAATTTTAATTGAATTTTGCTCTCAAGTAAATAAATGCAAAATTGTGACATTTTTACATGTTTTTGCACAAAAATTGCGAAGTTTTGACGAAGTTACCATCGAATTATAAAAAAAGTACACTTGAAATTGATTTTCCAGCTGCCTTCTAGTCTTTTAATTTAGATTTTAAGACATTTTTGTTTAAATCATTCATTTTCAGTGAAGTATTCAGTTTTAAATCGTGGTCAAAATAAAATTTAGAAAATTTTTGGTCGATTTTTGAGCCACATTCTCATTTGGTTTTAAATTTTAAAACGTTCTGATTATAAACCACCAGTTTTTCGACGAATTTTTTTAGGAAAGGAGATTGAGGCACCTTTATAAACTTTTAGACCTGAATTCTCTCCACTTTAATCTAGATTTTAGAACGCAGTAGTTCTAAATCATCAATTTTTGAACAGTAAAAAGACTCTTATCTATTGCAGACTCTTGAAACCAATAAATAATTCAGTAAAAGCAAATTAAAATCTTTCTAATTGTAAGTTTCATTTGAGAGAGAAGGTGCCTATACCTTACTAACCACAGCGCCCCGCAAAATATAGCGCCGGCCCTGGTTATGGGAGATCTGTATTATTTATTAACCCATAATTGATGAAAGATTTGCCACTATGTTAGTTACAAGAGGACTAATTCTTATCATACAAAAAACATTAAAAAATCGGAATGTGTAACGATCGTAGCTGATACTAAAAATCAGGGCACCGGACCGGAACTGAACCGAAAATCGGAATTAACCGAAATTTTGGCCGGAGCGAAATCCGGAACTGAATCGAAAACGGGTTTTTTCTGTTAAAGCATACCACTTAACACGTTTTTTTTTCTTTTCATCCCTCTTTCTTTCCTGCCAAGAAACTGAGAGTCAGCAATAGTTCAGGGCACTTAACACGATCTTACAAGGAGCGAGGCACGACCTCGGAAATGAAATTCGGAACGAGCTTTTGCAAGCTTGTAGTATACCTTTAGGTTAACAACATATTAAAAAACTAAAGCGCAATTGACAGCCAATCTTGAGAAAAAAGCGTTTAGAGTTTTTTACGTCCATTTAGTATTATTAAGTTATTCGCTTAATTGTGACTTGAAATAGCTCAGTGGTGCCGTCGTTGTATCGCACCCAAAGGTACGGGGCTCAATCCTCATAATTAAAAATTTGAAAATTAATCACTTGGAACTAAATCAAAAACCGTTATTTTGGTAGGAACAAAAACCGGAACCAAACCGATAAAAAAAAATAACGGTTCGATGTCTTCTGATTCTGAATTCTGATTTTTATAGTAATTGTACGGGCCGAAAAAATCTGCCAGTCCGCCACTGCATAAAGCTTCATTGTAGGCCAAAAAAAAATTATAATTTACCTATGACGATTGCTGCGTAGTGAATCATGAATATCTTTCAACGTATTTGCTTGTGATTCTTCAATAATTGTACCAACAGGTCGGAAATTGTATAAAGCATGCCCAAAGAATAGTATCGATGAACCCAACTGTACCATAGTTAATAATGATGGTGTACGATTCTCGCTCAACCATTGATCAATAATATCATAACTTGAATTTAAAATACCAGCACCACCTGCTGTAAGATTGGCAACATTTATTACATTTACAACAGTTGTAGCACCCTATAGAGTTAGAAAATAAAACAATTCATTAATTTTGTTCATTTTATAGCAGGGCATCGAACCGGAACTGAACCGAAAACCGGAAACAACCGAAAATCCGGAGCTGAACCGAAAACATACCACTTAACACGATCTTTTTCTCTTTCTTTCTTTTTATTTCATCTTTCCCCCTTTCCCGGAAATTAATCATTTGGAAAACAATCGTTATTTTTGCAGGAACGAAAACAATATTTTTTCAATTGAACCGGAACAAAAAAATACCGGTTCGAAGCCCTGTTTTATAGGAGCACAGTTTCAATACTTTTCCAATTTGGAATCCTTGAGCTGCTAATTTTGTAACAGCTATATTGGCACCAAAACCAACAAAACCTAAAGATCCAGCTATGATATTGATGTAAGCACCACGAGCTTCTGAATTGGCAAAACTCATAGTCTGAAAATTAAATTAATTAATTAGATAATTAGAATGAAGATAAATTTATAGAAATTACTTGTTTATGTCGGGAACGATCAACTAAAGAAATTCCACTACGTACAATTGAATAAATACCGACACCTGCACCAGCAACACCAGCAACAACTAAAGCAGCTGGTGCTACCGTTATTGCTGGTATTGCAGCAGCAGCAATAAATACACCACCTGAAGCAAGACCGACAACAGTACTAGCTATATCGACACCTTGTAGAATTTTCACATCAATGCCACATGCTGGTGATAAATGTCTTTCTAATAATACACAACCATTTGCATCTGCTTGATAACGACCATCTTTTGGTAAAATCATCTGGCATTTATGTAATTTATTATATTTTATATAATCCATCCATGATTCATACACACGGCCTGTATCGTCAATAAATACCCGACACGGTTTTCGACTGTTTTTGCATTTTCTTAGAACAAATATTGGTAATGGCAGTATATCTGTTTTTGGATTATAATCTTTATATTTTTGTTTACGTTTCAATTGTTCATCAGGTAATGGTTCCAAGCAAACATAAATAAATGAAATAACAACACGATCTTTCCATTTTGCTATCAAATCTACAACGAAATCTTTAATCAATCGAATAACTGAAATCAAAAACAAAATTACTATTTTCAGCAACAATAACTTTATAAAGTCGATCGATTTCTTTCTTCTCTTTATCATTATAACCCTTTTCGGTTTTCGGTGGTCCATATAAAGCATAACCGATTTTATCTTTTAAGGCAGCATGTTCACGAAATTCGAAACTATCATAATCACGATCACCAAGCAAATCTAACATCAACTGTTGGAAATTTACCGATCTAAAAATTAATATTTAAAAATATTATATTAATAAATAATTGAATCTATACCCTATATCATTCTCATTAGTGACATTAGTAGCCTGTTGTAACTTAACTTCAGCACTATTTTCGCTTTTTAAATAATTTTCAGCTTGTTTTAAAGTTGTTAAAATATCCGAATCGGAAATTTTGCCTCTCATACAAGAATAGATAGTAATTGAATCTTTTATAGGCATAATTAATAAGGCAGCACATACTTTCTTTTCAAGCATTGTTAATAGATTTGATAGATCAGGTGATTGATTTAAGGCAAATTTTAAAGCATCTTTATATTCATCTTTTTCCACATCCCACCCTAATAGAAAGAAATTGTTTGATAATAGCGTCTGTATTTCGTGTTTAACCAAATTTCGACAGAATATATTAGAGAATTCATCGTTTTTATTATGGAAGTATAGTAGAAGAATTTTTCGCTAAAATTATTATTTTTTTAATGGGAAAATTGCTGAAATGTAAAAATTTACCGATCCTATTGATGTAAGACAGGCTTCTTTTAAAGCGTCGTTTAGGCAACAAATATGAAACGCTATAGTGTTGCTGTTGTATTTATTACAGAAATACTGGACGAAATTGAAAGCTGCCAAATTTGCAAGTTCTGAAACAACAATCAAAATAAATTTATTATAAGTATAGAGATTATCAAATAATAACCTCGATAGTTATTTAAAATGTCACCCTCAGGTGATTTAGAATCGAAATTCTCGTTTTCATTTTTGCTCTTCTGCGGTTCTTTCCTAATATTTGTCTCCATTTGTTCTAATGTTGATTTTCTTTCCACAATTAATGTAGTAACGTAACTATCCCCGCAACAATAATCCAAAATTGTATTATCACAAGGCGGTGTTTTACACCATGAATGTATCACCTGATGATCCGGTGGTATAGCCAGTTTACTTGAAATTGTCTCCTTCAAATCCGCTAATTAACAAAATAAACAATCAATAAAAGCTAATAAATCTAACATATGACTCACCAACTGTCTCGTAATTAAATAATTTCAATTCTAATTCATTATCGTCATAAATTATATTGAATGATAACAGTTTCGTTTGGAAATTAGACGCCATTTCAATAATTTCACTATTTAGTTGGATGAAGAAAAAACGGAAATGCCACGTAATCTAAATGGAATTTATACGATAAGGCCTCTTCGGGGGTTCACCAAATTCAATAGAAAACACACACAAACATTAAACTGCAATATTAAAAAAATAAAATTGAAACACTCTCATTTTCTACTAGACGGAATAAAATTCAACTACAAACGGTATTTTATCAGATTAAATTAGTTTTATCGATAAAAATAAAAAAAAATACCGATAAAAATTAAAGAAAAAAACAATACCGATAAAACTTTTCAATACCAAAATTCAACAATATTTACTCTCTTAATGTTGGTAGTGTAGTTACTGTGGTTAGCAGAGCGCCTCTATTGTTAAGTTATTTAACTAATGTTTAAGCGCTAAATTTAAAATATTAACGGAGGAATTCCTGCAATATTAGAAAAAATCAATTGACGCACTCTTATCTTTTACATACAAAATAAAGTTTAATTAAAAACAATATTTTATCGGATAAAATTAGTTTTATTAATAAAAATTGAATTCAAGAAAAAAGCAAAACTGATCAAACTTTTCAACACCAAGATTAACATTTACTCACTTAATATTGGTAGTATGGTGACTGTACAGTTACTAAATATATATATATTTAGTGACTGTAGTGACTGTGGTTAGTAGAGCGCCTTTACTGTTAAGTTATTCAACTAATATTTAAGCGCTAAATTTTAAATAACGGAGAAATTTCGTATACTCATTAGAAATAAATAATTACAACAATACTGTTAAAATAATTAACTAAATAACCGTCACACTTATAATAATTAAAAGTATAGGTCTGCAATTATTGATATGTTGAAAACAATTTTAAATTTGCTGCCATCTTGTGTTCGATGTAGAAATTACGACAATTGTGGCGACTAATTTGAAAATTAACCTCAATGTTTGTGTTACTTCGTTTTATAATAATTAAGTTTTATCGTTCCGGTAAGTTTTACATAATCAAAACAATAAACATCGAAACTATGTTGTTATATCATTCGAATAATTTATTTTTATATATTGTTGTAGTTTTATAATGAATCAATGCCGCAGCCGAGCAGTCCTTTTCCATGCCATCGTTTCGGTGTTAATTCAACATAAAGAAATCGATGGCCACGTTTCAATTTTATATTAATTGGTGAGTTCTCTGAATAGTGTACAATATTAGCAATATCGTTAATACTTTTAAAATTCGTCGTATTCAATGAACCAAATTCAACAATTTCATCGCCTTGACGTAGATCCTACAATGATTCATTTCACGTATTATAAATAATTTTAAAATAGTGTAACATACAGCCAAATCAGCCGGTGAACCTGCTGTTACTACAGTCACTATAGCAAATGCTCTATCGTGTACCACAATTGGATTTTCATTTGTTTCATTATTCATCTCAACATCTGTACTTTGTTGTTGTTGGTGTTGTTCTTGACTCGTACTCGTATAATAGCCGTGTAAACCATTTTCGATTTGTTTCATAATGGCTTTGTGGTCATTTTGAAGACCTCAGAACATTAGGAAATACAACAATACTATAATAATGGTTAATTTGTTTACATACAAATGATACGATGTCGGGCATGTCGTACTTGATACACATCTATAGAATTCTTGGGGAAACCTTCTGCATCAACTAGAGGATCATTCATACCGACACCATTCTAGGAAAAAATCAACTAATTTTGAGATAATTGGAAAAATTACTAAAATTACTTGTGATAGAATCGATGTTAATTGTTTGATTTCTGCTTCAATTTTATCTTTTGCTTTCATCAAATCTAAAACATTAGCACGAATATCTTGGCTCATCCTATCAAAAATTTAAATTGTTTGAAAATTGAAATGAGTTTGCGAATTTGAGGTTATTTTATTTATCTAATATTGGCAATCTTGTTGATGTACTTGTATTTGATTGGTATAACTTGACATTTGTAAAAGCGGTAAATTTAAATTTAAATCTGATATTATTGAGAATATGTTGGCGATTTATTGGCATTGTTTACTATAAATCCCATATTTATGTTGTGGTATTCTATTACTATTATTCTGTTCGAAAAATGAAATGAGATTGCAAATTTGAGTTTATTTTATTTATCTAATATTGTTGAAATTCTTGTATTTGGTTGGTACAATGTGACATTTGTAAAAGCGGTAAATTTAAATTTAAAACGGTCTCATCGTATATCTTCTGATACTATTGAGAATATGTTGGCGATCTATTGGCCATTGTTTACTATAAATTCCATATTTATGTCGCGGTATTCTATTACGATCACCATAATGTCTTAAACGGTAAGCATTACCGATTTCCCATAGAGAATCTTCCATTTCTTCCAACCAGATTTGTTGTACACCTGTTACACATCCAGATCGACAGATTCGTAACCAACTGATGGCTTCTTTAGCGGTCATATGGTAATGTTTGATAAGATAACAGGCGATTAATGTACCGGTTCGGCCTAAGCCAGCCTAAAATTTCAAAGAATTATCTTAATTTTAGTTTAATTAATTTAAAACAAATATCGACCTTGCAATGGACTGCAATTGCAGCCGGTGCAGTCTCAGAAATTCGTAGAAATTTCATTAGAATCTCTTCAGTCGGTACTGTACCGTCTTCAAAGAACAAATCAAAGTGCTGAATACCGACAGAAGTAAAACTGAAATTTTATCCTCGTTAATTTTAATGTAAATTTTTAAATTTCTACTTACACAGTCGAGTTGTACAAATTGTTATTTAGTCGAATTACAGTTTTGATGTTATTGGCTAAAAAGTACTGTAAATAAAACTTTGGTTTATGGGTGAAATTCGGCGATGTGTCTTTATCGACAGGACCGAGGAATGCTAAAAATTTCCTTGGTACAATCCAATTTAAATTGCCATTTTCGAATTTATCATACACATCATATTCGTCAACGTTAAAATCAATAAAATTGAAAAAATTAAAAGTTCGTGCTTTGTCTATCGCTTCGAAACAATCTAGAAGACTTATTGTAATCTTTGAAGTGCAATGTAAAGCATCGACAAATTGTCGAAACGGTTCTAATAATTGCAATACTTGGTGGACTTGTTTCGGTTGTACTTTCCAATAAAGTATCAAATAAGCACCGATTAAAAATGCTGCATTCGTTTTAGGTTCTAATTGTTGTGTTGTATAATGTATGATGATTCTTTTACCTTTGCAGCTTTTCAAGTATCGATTGATCTTCCAACAATATTTATATAAACATGAAATATTCAATGGACCAAAATCCTTATGAAAATTTCGATAGACAAGCTCTTTATCGATTGATAAATAGATTGTTGATTTTGTACTGAACAGTTGTCGATGAAGTTTCGTTTTAATTACAGCAAAATATAATTGTTTTGGTAGAATTTCAATGATTTTATCAATGTATTGATAATTTTGTTGTCTCTTTCTCGTATTGTAATACATTATGGATATAAATAACAAAAATTGGTATTTTCACATAGGAATATAAATAATATAAACTGAATTATATAATTTATACAGATGGCTAAAATAAAATAGGAGGTTTCTTTTAAATACGTTTTCATTATAATTAGAATTTTGTGATTTCAAACAATCATTTTTGATAACTCGTCACATTGACATCCGCTCACTGTTTGGTGCACTAATTTAATAAAAACCGCCATTTGTTAAAGCGCCCCCTACCCAGTTGAGAATTAAAAGTTTAGTTGGCAATAGCTGGGGAACTTCCCTTAAATCATTTCTATACGAATCGTTTCTTGTTTCTTGATGTCGTAAAATTTGAGCAGGAATTCAGAATTCCGAATTATGTTTGGATATATTTTGGAAAAAGTTATACTATACCTTATTTTTAAACTAGGAAGAGTAATGAAATGATTAAAGTCGGGTTTACACAGAAAAAGTCACTAGACAAAACACACTAGATCGTTTTGGCGGTAAGTTTAAATATTAATGTCTTGTTATTATTTTAAATGTAATATATTTAGTTCCCTGCTGAAAACTAAGTCGTTATAATTAACATGAAATATAAGAGTGTTTTCAAAACAACAGAATTCATTGTCTTTTATAATTATTATTCTTTTATTAACAATATACAGATTCACTATTGTCTGTTTTTCTAATAACAATAAATTACCTATTTATGTAGATACCTATATCTGTAATTTTACGTTATTTTTGGGGGAAATTGATACTAATCTCACTACTGGTAGGTACACTCGGGTGCGCATAAAAGAGACCGACTCCTAAGCGACGAATACCACGTTTTTCAGTTCGTGTAACTCAGGCTGTTCGCTTCGTCAGCGGAAGAAGCTAGGGGGTCTTGGAGCGAGTTTTTGCCATAGCACATTTTTAGAACCACCCTCTTTATAGAAAGTTAGAGTATTTTTTTTTTAAAAAATACTCTTTCAATAGGTAAACACAAAACACTATTTCAATAGGTAAATAATTAATTTGAAAATAAAGAAAATATTTTAATTTTTGTCGTTAATGGTTTTCCTTGCAAAAAATGAAATCGTTTAAAATTAAAAAGAAAGGAAAGAAAGCAACATAATAAAGATTTCTTATTCTCTTGCTATTTTCTGTTTCCTGCCGAAATTCCGTAAATTCATAAAAGTACCAATAACTCCAGTCTCCTTGTTCTAATTGAACAACTTTTCCCAAATTCTGACCTGTTAAAATTCTTTTTTATTGAGACGACCGCCCTCGAAAGCCGGTTTTACACAGCCGTATCTGAAGTGGTATCCTTTATGTGCACCCGAGTGTACTTGCTGTAGTAGAATTCATATCGATAGGTAATTAAATTAATTAATTAATTAAAAAAAATAATCAAAATCCATAAACTTGATAATTATTCAATTGTGCAGTTTATTGAACGATTAAAATTTCTTTTTTACAGGACCAACTGTGCCAATGTCAAAATTTTGAACTTTTGCATTGTGTAAACTTGCCTGTAAAATAGCCAATAGGAAGTGAATATTTAGGCGCGTAAAATTTAAATCACTCCTCCTAGTTTAAAAACAAACGTATAGAACCTCGTAACAGCTAATGGCAGAGCCACACTGAACGGGGCAAAGGGCCATATGTTGCTGGCGAGCCACGGTTTATCGGCCCCTCGGCTCGAGGATCCTCCCAACATTGATTTTCTTCGTTTTTCTCCATTTTATGTAATGCAATGGAGAACGAAAAAAAATCAATTTTGGAAGGGTTCTTCGAGTCTTTCTTATCAATCGTTTTACCTGTTTAGGCCGTTTTTTGAAAATTACGATATTGCCAAAAAATAATTTTGCTAACAAGTAAATCACCCGAGGTTGAAACTTCCGATTTTGATGATTTTTGGT
>JAZBGW010002369.1:0-11345 GCA_037464815.1 Mylabris variabilis | reverse complement strand
AATAACGGAAAACGCTACGGGGGTCGATACGAGGTGGAACATCCTGTATATCGTCCAATAGTACGCATGAGGAAAATAGAGTAGGTATATTTGATAAAGGCATTTTATTCAAAATAAAAGCAGGCAGTGGAAATAATATGTCTTAAAAAAATAATTTTTATTTCTTCAACAATATTATGTATTATTGCCTCGTTCCGTTTTCCTTTTGCACCGTCCCATTGTATATTTATCTATATATTTTCAACTTTAAGTTGAGAATAATCAACATTAAAGTGGGAATGATCAGTTTCAAAATGGAGCTAAACAACTCCAAATTGAGAAAAAATAACTTCAAATCGAGAGTAAACGATTAACAAAATTTTGGCATCAAAAGCTAAATAGATTTTAAAATAAAAAACATTTTATGGAGTACAAAGTTCTAATTTCGAAATAATATTACTGAACAAAACTAGGAAAATAACAAAGATGCATATGAATTGATAGAATCGAAAATATTTGCAGTTTGAATAATTTCAATTCATATGCATCCTTGTTATTTTCCTATTTTTGTTCAATAATATTATTTCTTCATTTCGAGATTAAAACTTCGTACTCTATGAAATGCTTGTTATTTTAAAAAATATGTAGGTATAGATGCCAAATTTTTGTCAATTGGATATGATTTGATCATCAAATCTTTTACTCTCGATTTGAAATTGCTTATTCCCATTATTGAAGTTGATTATTCTCAATTTGAAGTTGAAAAGGTATAGAAAAAAAACAGACAATCCACTATAGAAATTATTCAATAGTAAATTATGTTTTATAAAACTCGTTTTCCTGTTTTTGTAGTGCCTTAGAGTATTTTGCGTCTTTTTATTTTTAATCATCTTCAAGTTGCACACCTTTGGACAAAATGACGTTTTACAAACATCTACAATTTTTCAATTATTCTTTTTATGATGGCGTTCCAATTTTGCCATAAAAGAATATTCTACACTGTAAATATGCTTCCAAATTAAAGCTTATGTCAAATAAGTCTCTCAATTGAATGTCATCATCTTTTCCTTACAGCTAAAAATTATGTCTAACATATCGATTTTTTTAAATCTACCTAGACATGCATTACTTTGAAACTTTGTAAATTCTATTACATGCAAACTTCCTACCTTTCTTAATCTTAGACACCACAACTAATGCTAAAAAAAATCACTAAGTACTCTTGCCCAAGCTTCCCCTACGTACATTTTTATAAGATATAAACATTTTAAGGGAATCCACTTTATAGAAAGCTGGACCAATTGTCAAAAGTAATAGTCTATTCCAATTTAAAGTAGTTTATTGAGGATAACATTATATTTAACATCAATACATAAAGACATTTTCTACAACATGTTACTCTGCAAGAATTCCAAGCAAAATTAATACTAAACCAGTGTTTTACCCAAGTGCTATTTTAATTAAATGATTGACAATTTAAATTTATATTGCAAAACAAATTGATCACATATAAACAAAAATCACGTGTTGTTTTCTTAATAAGAATTTGGTCATAAATTCATTTAAATTGATCACTAAAGAGCGCAACATCAGCTCAATATTACATAATGATTTTATTCGAATAGAGAAAAATATTATTTGATTCCACTAATTTGTCTCTTTATTATTTTTATTTTAAGAATGATCATAATAAGAATAATGATAAAAACAATTTAAAAAAGTCTTAGTATTGTTTAGTTTTCTTTTTCTTTATATACTTTCACCCTAAAAAGAATTAAACATTGATTTATTAAAGGTACAATTTAATTAAATATATATATATTTTATTTAATTTAATTTAAATGGAATCCTTTTTCTTTCGTAGCTGCTAAAAGTCTTTGTCGTAATAATTCTTCTGTAGGATAATCAGGTAGCTTCAAATAATGGACACATGTATTTACTGACGGATATGATCCTTCACCAGCATCCACTTTACGTACAATTGTTAAACGAGGATAAAGATTTGCTAAGCCTCCTGGTGGTAAACTACTACAACCAGTTGTAAATTGTAGAAACGCTTTTCTTTCTTCGGATGACATATCCATTAAAACATTAACAAATCGTAGGAAACCAGGACTATTATAAAATAATCAATTTTATTAATTAGCAATGTTTTTTTTGTAAAATCAATTAAATTTACCTGTCTTTAGTATAACCTAATTTTGGTTCAGTATAATTGATGAGATCGTCTCGAGTCCATTGTGGATTTTGATCACCACATAACATAATTCGCATTTCGTCAGGACTAAAAGCTGCTAATTTCTCCATTGGAAATACGAGATTGAAACCTTTATGGAAGGCTTCTAATTGTCTAGCAATACCCTTTTCTATACAAAATTGTGTTGTTAATTCAGCATATTCTTCTATATTCTCTATATTAACTTCTATATCAGCACCATTTGGAATTAATTCAGCAGTTGAAAAACCGAAAGCATTTGAACTTGGTGAATATGTAATAGTTAATGCTAAATCTTCTAATAGTACAGGACCGGTTGAATGATTTAAACATAAATTTTGTATTTGATGTGCTTTAGCTTCAGTTGATAAATTATGATCTTGCATTATTTTGTGCTTTTGTTTAATTAGTTCTTTAATTTGTTTTAAGAAATTTGCTCTAATTGGATCAATATCATGTAAATCTTCGTCATTTAATATATTATAATACCATGGTTTTTTGTCTTCTAATATAAGTTTTGGTGGATCTAATTCTAATTCTTTCTCACTTTCTTCACTAATTAAACTTGAAGTCATTATATCATCTTCACTAGATTTTTTCACACCAGCAAAACCAATACGTTCATTCACATTATTTTGTATTTCACCATGACACATTAATTTTAAGAAACTATGCGACAATGGTAAATCAACTAAACGATTATCTTGTAAAACTTTGGCGAGAAATACACCTAGGAACCAAAAATATTTCACTGCTTTATCGCAAATTTCGGAATTTTGCGGTAATGGTGCGGGGAATAAACCAGATGGACGTCTAACATAATAACCTGGTGGTTTTAAACCTTCACCTAAATCAATTGTTTCTTGCATATCAATAGCATCATCATCACATATCCACATGCACAAATCACGACGTTGTATTTCAGCTGCTACTAATGCATAAAATTCTAATGTTGGTCCAAGACCTGTACCTTCTTCACCCAAAAATTCAACTTCTAATATTGATTTACGTTCAGCATGAATTTTCATTACTTGCATTGCCCAATTTAGAATTTCTTCACCACGAGGAACTTTGACACGTTCATGTTTTAATCTACCAACACGGAATTCATGAGGTTCATCACGTCTAGGTGATAAGCCGGCAGTTCGTTGTCTTTCCATTGTAACATCACGTTGTGTTTGTAACCAGACAATACTACGACTTGCACCAAATGCAGTACAATTAAAATATAAATGTCTTGTTTCGAATGGGAATAAAAATGGACATGAATGATTTAATTCTTCACACCATGTTGGTAAACTTGAACTTGATAATACTAAGGGATCTTGAATCTGTTGTAATAGTTTGTTAGTGATTTTTTTACTTGTGAATAAATCAGGTGTTATTTCAATTCTATTATCTAGAGAGTTTAGATCAAATTCTTTGGTTGTAGTTATAACAAATAGATGTCGTAATAATTGCAAAACATCTTCAACAGTACAATTTGATACAGAAGGTGTGCCTGGTACTGGAGTACTTGGTGATAATGTAGTACCAGCAACTGAACTACTACCACTGCGTGAACAAAGCACTATAGGAGTAGCACGACCTTCTTCCAAATCATAACTACCATCTTCTTTCATTTCACGATATACAATTCTAAAATAAATGAATTAGTAAAGTTTTATTCAATTTTAATAAACGAAAATCAATAAACTTACACATATGTAGGTTCCCAAATTCGTCTCAATTTTTCTTGTTTTGATCCAAATTCGGTTAACTGCATCAACTCTTGCACAGCCCTGAAAATCGTCCAAGATGGATCGTTCAATTCAACTTCTACATCAACAACTCCCGGCATATTTGGTCCACGTAAAACTAACATCAATTTTGGTTGTGGTAATAATTCGTGCTCTAAATACGAACAACTTTCCTCTTGACCAGGAGGTGGTACTTCAAGATCTATACATTTTGCATATTAATTTTAAATAACTATTTAAAAAAAATTAAATTCTTACCTGTAGTTTGATTAACATTCGTACGACCAGGACGTGGATCAAAAGCTGGAATTAATGCCGAAAATTGACGTTTTAATACATATTCATCATCCCATGAACGGCGTTTCGTTGGACGTGCCTCAAAACCTTCCTCTTCCATAAACGATAATAAATTCCTTGAAACCATAACTTCATCATAATCAGCATCATCCTCATTTTCATCGTCATCATTGTCATCATCATCGCCCATTTCTTCATCGTCGTCTAATTCAGCTAATAATGTTGGTGCACGGCATGATTCTAAAAAGTCTTCTAAAGAAACCTGTTCACTATCACTACTAGTTGATGTTAAACTCATTGTTAATGCTTGACTTAAACCTTGTACAGTTCCTGCTGTTGTTGAGATACCACTTTGTTGTGCTGCTGTATTATTACTAGATGATAAACTTGGATAACTTTGAGCTGTACTAAGTAAACCACTAGGAAAATTACTTGATAATGCTAAACGTACTAAACTAGATACAGAATTCGGTCCACGTGGAAATAGTGAACCAGAATGTTGATTATTTTGTGAATTTGATGTTGTTACAATTCCTGAATTATTTGTATTAGTATTTGATGAATTTGTTGTTGTTACAGACCCAACAGTACGTCGTCTTGCTAAAGCTGCAAATGTCTCTAATAATCCAGCCGTTGAAGTTGGTTCGATTTGATTATTTGTTTCAGTTGATGTTAAATTTGGTACACTAACACTCATTGGATTTGTTACAATTGTATTATTACTACTATTCCTAGCATTATTTGAATTTGTTGCTGCTTCCTCTTTATCAGTACTACAAGTATCTTTAGAAGTGTCATGATGTTCAACTGATTTTTTACGTGAAGTTTTATTATTATCGTCTGTTTCAGGTGTGTTAGACATTGAAATTCTAACATTTGAATTAATTGAATTAATTGATTGTTGACTACTTTGTCCCAAATTTAGGGTAGATTGTAATAATTCACCCGATAAGAAACTGTTTGTATTATTTCTTAACATATCGGAACCTTCTCTTAACTTGTCTAATGCCTCAACAGCTTCAACAAATGTTTGTGCGGCTGCTGCACTAACTTGACTATTATTTATTTTACTACGATTCGAATGCGATGATTTATTAATATTCGAATTCGAATTACTTGTAACCATATTACTTTTCTGTTCTGATATATGTGAACGATCATCGGAACTTTGACGTCTAGTTGGTTTTGTATCCGATAAAGCTAAACTTTCAACGATTGTAGCTAAATCACTTGAATTATTAATTGTTGAAAGATCATGATGGGGATCACGTAATGGATGAACAACAACTGATAATTCAGAATCATTACTAGCTGCTTGAGATTCAGATGTAACAGCAACTAATGCTTCATTTCGTGCAACTGATAATACACTTTCAGCTATTGTTTCTGCTGCTTGTTTTGCAGCTAAATTATCAGCTGATGCTGCTTGTTCAGTTGATGCAACAGATGTTTTAGCATCGGTAGCTTCGGGTAAACTAGGTGTTGAACTACTTTTTCTACTTGTGAGTACACTCTGTTTATCTTTACTGTCTTTAGTTTTATTTGTTGTAGTTGTATTTTTAGATGTATTGACAGCTTCAGCATCATAACATGGTGCTAATTTTAAATCATATTTTCCTTCAGCACCCATACGATACGAATTTGATCCACCATGATCCCATGTTACATCAATCCAACCACTATGTAATTCACCAGTTACAGTACCTTCACCAGGTGGATTTCCATCTTGATCACGCCATTTCCAATCAATACCTCGTACAACACGTGCACCAACTGTCATATGTTTCAATAGTTGTGTTTTAAGCAATCGTCTTTGTTTTCTTAAATGAGCTTCTGCTTCTTTAGCTGCTTTACCCAAGTCTTCACATACACCAGTCACTTGACCATAAATTTCAAACCCAGAAAGACTTAAATAATGTGTTTGGCCTGATGCATTCTTACCAGCTTGTTGTATACGTATATGTCTCCAACCTTGATATTCATCAGGTGGTGTTTCAATAGGCCATGTACTAGTTGAACCAGGATCATTTAATGATGTATCATCTGTATGAGTATATAATGTTATCCATGTGATACCATCTCGAGACATTTGGAATAACCAATTTCTAAGAGCTGAACGTCCATAACCACGAGCATGCCGTAAAGTATATGCACTGGGAATTACATAAAGGCCTAAATCAATACTAAACCATGATTTTTTATCATCATTTGTATGACAATTTAATGCTGATGAATCTCGAGATAGAATATCTTCAACTCTACCATATGGTAAATTACGACCATCTGAACTAGTTACAGAAACAAGTCCATACTGTGCTGGATTTACCCATTCTGAACTCGTTTTACCATTGGTACCAATAAAATAAATTATACCATTTTCATCAAAATCATAACTATGTTTAAATGTTTGATATTTTGGATCTTGTAATTTTTTCAAATACTGAAATGTACTTCTATCAAAATCATACCATTGTTTTGCTACCATTTTCAACAAATATCGTTCTAATTGGCCAACTGTACTTAAAGGTTCCATTTTTAAACTACGTCCTGTGCGATCGATCAATGAACTCTCGCCTGGTGCTTTCTCTAAACGGAATCGTAAACGTTTTGTCAAAATTTGCAGACCATATCCTGAACCAGGTGTGTCATATAAATATACAGGTAATTTTTCAATACTTTCTAGGACTGATATCAATTTTTGGACAAGTGTATGTACTGAATTTTTCTCTTCATTGTTTTTACTTTTAAAACATTGTTTAAATACGTTAACACGTTGCTTTTGGTATTTAGTCATTTTACTAGATTTTAATCCTTGATCCCAATAGCTTGTGGACAACAAGGATAATAAAGCTTGAATTAAACCAGAACTATGTAGTTCATAAGCACTGACAACACCATCATCTTCTAATATTTGTGCTAAATCACCTAAAGCATTTCTAAGTATTTCCTTCCAAGAATTACCACCATCACGATTATTTCCATATGAACATTGTTTTTGACATGCACGTTCCACTTGAGCAACAATATTACCCAACTTAGCAACTACACCTCTTGGTTGTGCTTGAGCAGCACGGAAATATTGTTCATAAATACTATGGGCTAAATATTTAACTTTGATTTTAGTTGCTTCAGTTTTTGATCTCAATCGTTTCCCTTTCTTACTCGTCCAACCAGCCGAGAATTCAGGACCTTCAATAAATATTGAAATAAAAGGATATTGTAATAAAATTAAGGAAAAAATCGACATACCAAGACTAGTCTCGGCTGTGAAGGAGTGCTTAGTACCTCTATTTGATTCGAAAATAAAACCAGGTAAATCTTCTCTTAAAATTGTAGCTTGTTGTTGACCATCTGAATTATGAATATGAATTTCAGCTTCTTTTCTTGATGTCAATGACCAATTCCCAACTACTAAACGTGTAGAACCTGGTTTTGATAAAATCGGTATTGAGCCAACATTAGTTTTAACTGCAGCTCGAGCTCTTTGTAACTTTTCCAGAAATTCCCCACGATTTTCTACATTTATAAAAATAATAAATGGAAAGTTAAAACACAAATTAACCATCAAATAATTGATCTGTTATTTATATATGAAACACTTATTTTTGTTATATTGTTTTATATGGCTCCTATTGCATCAAGCTTATAACGTAAGATTTAACAAAAAAAAAATTAGTCGAAAAATTATGGAGTGATGGAGGTATGCAAAAAAACCTTATCAATAAAGAAGCAGAAAGCATCTAAGAGCACAGAAAAAAATAATAAAGAAACATAATAAGCAATCTTACCTTCAGTTGTGAGCGTGTCAGCGGTTCGTCCTTTGCCTATCGAAGACAAACAAATCAACAGTCACTTGTGTTACCACTCAGCAAATTATTTGAACAATGCAATATTAGCAATGTACATAATAAACAAATATATACATATAAAACAGGCAAGATTTAAAGCAGAGTTTAATTTTTATAAAAAATAAAAGAACTTAAAATTAAATGGGCAAGGGAGTGAAGATATATGCATAAAAATAAATAAAAGAGAAATTATTAAAAATTATAAAGGAATTATGAGCCACATAACGAAATGTCCTTGGGAAATATGAAAACTAATAATTAAAACAACATTCTTTTTTTTTCATATATTAAAAACACATTTTTGCATACTTACCAGACGTATCAGCACCACCTTCTGGTGATCCACTTGAGTACATTGTTGCTAATTTACCATCAAGAATAAAACGAAACCATCCGTTTGAACCATTTGATAATTCTAATGCAGCTGCATCTGACCAAATATATAAACAATCACGACCACGACATATTGACCAATCACGCCAATGATATGCTTTACCAGGTAAAATTTCTTTTGCATCTTCCATTTGACCTTGTTCGGTAACTTCTTCTGTTGTTTGTTCATTATCATCATTATCTTGTGTTTCAGGTGGACCAGCTAATGCTTGAACTTTTGAGAATATACCTAAACGTGCAAAATGATCCAAAAAAATTTCTTGGCATTTCAACATTAAATCTTGAATGATTGATAGAACAATTAGATGACCATCTTCATCCTCCTATATAAAAGAAACAAGAAAAGGTATCAAAATATTGGTAAATATTCAAATAATTTATCGGCACATTTTCATAATGCAATTTGTGTTTTAATATGATTAAATTAGATGTATATTTGCAAAATACAATAAAATCTAAATGAATGAAATATCGATTACTTTAGAATTAGTAAAATTTTAAGTTTAAAGAACTTATTTTTCATGCTTTAAATATTGTACATACTTTTAATTTGAGAACATTCAAATGATATTTCATGAGAAACAAATAAAAGCGAATACATTAAAATTAAAAAATATATATTTTTTTATATAATATATGTAGATTAGGGGATTCAAAATAAACTGACCATAGAAGGATATGGAATAATACGCCTATCATGCACAACGTAGGCACGCATTGTGCGTACAAATAAACTGAAGGAGGCCGTGATGGTGTTATGTGTGCTGGGCCAGCAATAAGACATCTGAAAATGCGCCAACCATCAGGCAAGCTTAATTAAAATAAACTAAAATACGTCTCGCGAATTTAATTGAAAAATCAACAATAAATGAAAAAAAGACGAGAAAAAACTAATTCTAATAAAAAAATCTTACCTCATTATCTAACACTGTGGCAATCACTTCAACAAGTTGCGTACCAAAATTTGGACTAGATTCTAGACTACATAATTCTTCAAGTAAATTTGGTGATATATAATGTATCATTTTTTTAATTAATCCAAGACTAGCTTTACGTACAGAAGCAAGCATTGTTGATTGAAATGTCGTACAAAAAACAGGTAAAAGTCTTTTTAAATAGATTGGTGCCATTTCTGGATCACCTTTAGGTTCAATAGTCTCTTCATTATCAGATTCTGACTTTCTACTTTTATCTTTATCTAATGGTATCATCCATTCACCAGGTGATTGTAATATGGCAGCAACTTCCCTATGTCCTTCATCTGCACGTTCGCGTGCTTTATCTAATGGTGTTTTACCATCCTCATCACGTAAATCAGGATTAGCACCATGTCTTAATAATACTTTAGCAATTGCTGGCCGACCAAAACATGCAGCATAATGTAATGATGAACTACGTTGACCTTTATTAACATCAGCCCCTTTATCACATAAATATTCAACCATTTCTTGTGTACCAAAAGCTGATGCCCAATTTAATAATGTTTGTCCAACATCATCCATAAAATTTACTTCAACACCACCATTTTCGATTGCTTCAATTAATGCATCTGTATCTTTTGAACGTATACAATCAATTAATTGTCGATGGGATTTTTCTGCTGATGAATCCATACGTCTTATACGTGGTAATAATTGACCGGATGTTGATGCACTACCAGATTTACCTAAAGCACGACGACCTTCAAATAATAATACTAATAAAAGATCAACCAAACGCATTGAATCTAAAGCACAGCGTTCATCTCCTTTTAACGATTTCTCTATGGCATCTGGCAATTCAGATCGAAGCAGATCCTGTAATATAAACATAAATAAGTAATTTCATAGTTTGTAGATATTTGTAAGAAAAATGAATAATTGCACCTAATATCGTCAATAATTTATCAAAGGTTTAACTATTTATCTTGATCCTTTTTATAATACCAGTTAATTGTAATTTCCAGGAAAACAATCTATTATTGTTATTGATTAAATCCGAATTGAAAATGCATACATATGTTTATTAGTATTACTGAATTAAGAGACGGAATTTTTGATAAATCTAAGAATGATAAGATAAATTTAAAAACGGAAAATGACATGTTGCAATAACCATAAATATTACGATTATCTAGAAAATAATCAGGAATAACATGTTCAGTAAAAACCCCTGTTTGTCTCTATGATATATAAATATCGTTAAGATCATTGAAGATGACTAAATAAGTAGATATAATCATATCAAAATGAATTCTAAGATACTAGTAATTTTCATTGTAACTCTCTTTAGTGTAAATATTAAAACTGAAGGTAAGTAAATTTTTTAAATTAAATTGCGAATATTTATCTTCTTTTTTTTAAATTGAAAAAAGGGGTAAGTTGTCCACAAGTTGATGGTCCATATCCAACTTTTATACCCCATCAAGACTGCGATAAATATTATGAATGTTTTAATGGAATTGCTTTTTTGTTCAATTGTTCTGAAGGACTTCATTTTAATCCTCAATTGAATGTTTGCGATTTACCACAAAATGCAAATTGTACAACAAATAATCAATTACGAGAGAGTCAACAGATCAAATCAATAAGTCGTATGCTATTTAAAAACAAATAAAAACATATTATTATTTTCATTATTTTAGATACTACTCCAATTTGTCCAAAAGCAAGTAATACTCAACCTATTTTTATACCACATCAAAATTGTTCTAAATATTATGAATGTTCAAATGGTAGACCATATTTAATGGAATGTCCAGCTGGACTTTATTTTAATCCAGAATTAAATGTATGTGATCGTCAAAAAAATGTTACTTGTATAAGACAAACATACAAAAATAATTATTATAAGAAGGATGGTATTGGTAACCGTTTATTTTTTTCATCAAAAGTT
>JAZBGW010002368.1:0-11780 GCA_037464815.1 Mylabris variabilis | reverse complement strand
ATAATGACGTCTACTAATCCACTCTTTTTTAAATAAAATTCATTAATATTGACATTAATAAACGGTCAATGAAAAAATAATTTACTATGTTGCCACATATTTTTTTCAGGTGAAATCAGTCCAGAATCATTTCCTGAAAATGGCACTTCGGGTCAAATGAATGAACATTAAGCTAATCATTACTGTACCTATATATATAAAGTGGCTATTATACTTGTGGTTTTTGCAATATAATGTCCTATATTATTATAGGAAATAATATTTATTATCACCTCTCGTAAGCCAATCAGAAAATAGTATTTGATCCATTATTTCTCTCTAATGTCAAAAAACCATGGTAACTACAAAGATAAATAAAACGACAGATTAAAAAAAAGCTTATTGTTAGTTGTGAGAATATCAATTATTGGAACAATTACTTTAGAAAATTAATTAAATTACAATTACTCATTACTCCACCGAAAAAGTAATTAATTACAATTATCCATTACTGCAGGAAAAGGAATGCAATTACTTTTAATTAATACATTAAATTTTTTTTCAAATTAATTGACGAAATAACATCAGTCACCATTTACAACATTAATAGTAACACTAATAATAATTTTAACCATTAGTTTAATGATTAGAATAATATTAATAATGAAACAAGAAAGTGGATTTTGCTACACCTAAATTTTAATAAAGACCAAAAAGCTGTGGTCAAATAGATAATGTATTTCCAGAAATAACTAAAGTAATTGGAATAAAGTAATAGAACTGTCCATTACAATTACAGGTAAAAAATAACGAATTACTCTTACCAATTAACGATTGCTGAAAGTAATTTATTACATTATAGAAACGTAATATTTACAATGGAAAGTGACCAAGACAATTTTGGAGTACTAGATAATAATTTCTCACAAATGTAAAAAACCTTGGTAACGACAAAAAGCAAATAAAAAGAGACAGTTTAAACAAATAGTTCTAAAGTGTCCGTTTTTTGTGCGATTTTATAATCGGAAATTTTAAAGAAAGGGTAAATATTCTTGTACACTACCAATACCTGGACATACATTTAGAAATAAGCCGAGCGAGCGGACCGAGCGAGTGTTGTAATCCTCATTCGAGGTAATAATAGCACACATTATAATACACATACATTATAATACACATTATAATATATAATACATTATAATACACATTATAATACACATACAAGTGTCAAGCGGGAACATGACAAGCTGGTATCCGGGGTAAGAATCTGAAATGATGGCCTTAATTTTGGTTAAAAGAGCAGAAAATTATGAGAATTCAGTTTGAAAATCGATTAAAATTGACTAAATCTCCACATGCGACGAAAATGCCTGAAAATCTTTATTAACCCTGGTGGAAATGAGATTCGGAATAACTCGGAATAACTCGGAATAAACATTTTAAAACTCTTATTTTCTCTGCAAATCTCTGAAAATCTCTGAAAAAGTCTTAAAATGGAAATAAATTCGGACTAATATTATTATTATTTTTGTTAGTACATATTATTATTATCAGTATTAACAATACTCGTAATAAAAAAATGGACATAAATTGTTTATTCCGAGTTTTTCAGAGTTATTCTCTGAAAATTTCTAAATTGTCTATTTCCACAACTCTGTAGCAAAATTTATTTTAAAAAAACTGATGATTTAGAACGGAAATTTCTTAAAATTGAGAGTGAATTTGTTTATAATATTTCCTTTTCACTATTTAAGTATAAGATCCATTAGAAAAATTTGCTGAAAATCCATAATTTATGATTAAAATATCTTAAAATCTCAAAATTTAACCAAAAAAAAAATTGACTGGAAGACCCTTTCAACATTGATTGTTTTTTTGCTTTACTTCATTGCATTCTACGAAAAATGCAAAACATTTTCACCGGTTCCAGAATGCACCGAAAAAAAAATAATGTTGAGAGGATTCTCGTGTTACTCCAACAATAAGACATTTTAAGCGTGTAGCATGTTTTTGAAAATTGTCTTTTTTGGCTAACTTCCAAGTGCGCTACGAGGTTCTAATGTTGCTAAAATGTACTCTGGGGTCACCCAGAATCGCTCGTTAACTAATTTGAGTTTCATATTATCGACCATATTTAGAATCGACACCCTGTATGTGCGAATCTTGCGTGGGGGCCCAAAATTTATACTTACGCCACTGTGATGTGGCCTCCTTATTAAAATAAATTTTTCTTGGCGTAGGTATGGAGGCGATTAGAGACAATTTATTTATTTACAATAATAGCAACAACAGGTATCTTCCAAACGATTTACAATAAATTATAATCGATTCTTATAGGAGGCGGATGGAAATATGGCTTTTATATTCTATACGTACCTGTAACGGTTGACTTGTGCTGAATTCAGGTGATTCTATTTTTCGGTGGATACTTGTAGAGTTATGGGAGCTTTTACAATCAATTCACGTTTTTTTAGATTGTTTCTTTTTTTCTTTTGGATCACCAGAACGAAGATCCATTAGCATATTGATAAATGTTTAACGATAACTTTGTATAGAAAGAGTCGTAAAAAGTGATTTTAAATTGAAAACATTTTACCTTTCTTCTTACAGTTTGATTCAAATCAATTGGTAGCGACTGGGGAATGCCGATCGAACGATCCGTCAATCCGTGTCGTAGTCACTTTAGACCGGATTATATTTAATACGAATAAATCTATAAATAAGTAAAGAAACGGTTTTTGACAGTTTTACTATCCGGAATTTCTAATTAGACTACACGTCTAATTAATCAAATGAAAATTAAAATAATATTCTATTTGTTGATTGAATTGAAAATTATATAGTCACGTAGGTACTTACTGGTAGTGTCGACAGATTCGCAAATAATAAACGATGGCCATAACAATAGCGACAATTTATAGAAGACACATCAACTATATACACCGCCATCCATTTATCTCTGGTTATTGTTGAAGATGATGGGGTATTAAAAGTGAAGCACTAAAGACATACTACACACGTATCTAGACAACAATGTTCGAAATTGAAAAAGACAAGAGTCATTGTAGCACAGTCCAACGGCAACTTATTTGTATAAACACACGTATAGGTAGTACCTGTATTTGATAATATCTAAAAACTAAATCAACAAACAACAGGGGCTTGTCTGAAATAAACAAAAATGTCACTTATCAACGACAAATCTAATCTGAAACGAGCCATTGAGAATCTCAAACGAATCATTATTAAAATGAAAACCATCTCAAGTGAAAACTACCGTTAACATTCAACTATTTAACAATTTGATTTATGCATTGGCATGATAAAGATGCAGCACGTTTTAATTGCATAATAATTAACAAAGTACATCCATATAATACACAAGTCGGCTCTACTTAACCGCGTGCTTTAAATTAAAAAGCGCATGCGTTCTTTTACCATGCTGTTTTGTTATTCCGTATGAATCCTTTACACACATTTACTACACACTGAAGAAAGCACACATTGATTGTTTTGTGACAAAGAAGTTTCGATCCGATTCCCGCTTAAATTAATTTCTATTAAAACAAAGTTATTACCGAAAATGTTGATGTGCATTTGAAAATTGTGCAAATAGTGAGTGTTCCAATTCAAAACCGTGACGAATTTGAGTGAAAATCGCGAAATTTTGTGGAGACTTCAATGCTCGACCACCACTGAAACCCGCCTGAAAAATTAATAAAATCGTGAAAATTGTGCAATTTCTACCGGATTTATTTGAAATTTTTATAAACTGACGTTTATTACCATAGATTTATTGGTGGTACTGTAAGGTGTAGTAAAATTAGCGTTATTTCTAGTCTGTTTTCAATTTATCAAAATTCTAATTTGTTTTTTAAATCCGACGATTATCGTTTTTGAAAATAAATAAATAAAAAATAATCTGTGTAAATCCTTTTTCTGTTAGAATAAGCTTGACTAATTGCCAACATTGATCATACTGATGTTTGATGTTTTTTTCTTTCATATTTTTCCGAGATTTGATCAATGTGTAATAGAATTCTTTGTTTTTTTTTTCGTTGTCTTTTCCAAGTTGTTTGAATTATTGATAAATCAGATTATGATCAACTTGTCATTTTTGAATTAATTAATGACTGGTTCGTTTTAATTTCTAGCTGATGGGCTGAGAAGATATATTAGAATCGCTCCAATGATTATATTAATTCACTAATTAATTACAAATTCCCGATCGATTCTTTTTTGGTGCTCATTCTCCTGTAATACGCGTCGTATTGATGACTAGATTTTTGCTGAAGACGATGCCTCCAGGATGTTGTTACCAGATGAGACTTACGAACAGGGTGCTGTGGTTGCTGGACATTTATTGTCAATGTTACGGGTGTATGATGACTTTTTGGCACGTTACCGTATACGACCGGAATTCTTTTGCAGGTAAATCAACATTTTCGGAACGATTATTATTAGTAATAATGGTTAAATAAGATGATGACGACAAAAAAAAAACGATAAATCAACTCGGCAACTGTACAGTTAACGATGTTGTAAATTCTGTCAGCATCTCACTAGTTTATTATTGTGTCTTTGTTTCACGTTGTAGACTTTCTCGGTATTGAAAGATATTTTAACGAACGCAAATTACAGGACCATAACTTGCATGTATATGTGGACTTTATTGAGCCACACTAGACGATACTTACAAAATAGATAATTACATCTATTACTGAAAATTCTCACGGCAGTCGCGACTGTTATTTAAACTGAAAAAAAAACACGATGCAATAAAATAAATTTCCGGGTGAATCAACACAACAAACCATCAATCAAAAACTAGACATTTACAATTACCCTAATTATCCTTTAAATTACTTTACAAAGATTAACTCTGCCATATAATTTTTTCTCGATCATTTCATGTTATTGATTATTATTTGTGGAAAAATGGTGGAGGAGCCGCTAATAATTTTTACAATTTTTCTTGTAGATACCGCGAGAAAGAAGCATTGCAGAAGCGTTTAAATCGTGTAGTTGAAGCAGCTTCGAGGAGTAGCAGACGACATTCAAGTTCACAAGGTGAGTGGTGTATTATTTTTTTTTGAGAAATAGAACGTTAAATTTGATATATGAACAATAAAAGTCGCTTATGTGTGAATTATTATTGTTATTATTAGAGTTCTACCGTTAATAAATGTTGTAGAATTGTTGAGAGAGAGAGAAATAATGGCAAATTACAACTAATTTCGTTCATAATGTAGTAGTACGACTGCTGTTTTTTTGCTCAATTGACTTTGTTTATTTAACAAGGAAACAAATCTATAGACAATAATTTATTTGTCTTCCTTTCTTATTACTATTATTATCATCATTGTCATTATGATTTAATAGAAAATGTCACTTGAATTATTTTTAAAGTCAGCTGACAACTCAATAGACAACCGGGATAATTAATAACAGCCATAATCTGTTACTCTAACGAGTATTGAAAAAGAGTACCTACAAGATGTTGTAGATTTGTAAATTTTCGATAGGGCTAGGCAAAAAAAAAATGATTGTATAAAAGTATTCAATATGCGTCTGTTATAAATCGTACTAGAGGCTATCGGCTGTCATGTTCGTTCTATGTTAGAACATACCGCACCGTGTACTTTGTGGCTCGTTATCTCTGTTCACTTATCAAGATTACGTTTAATACTCAATGATTTCCAAAGATCAAGAAACAATAAGATTGCTTGCTATTATTTTCACTATTTGTATACGCTATTTTGTCGATAATAAAAAAAAGAGTAGAAACATTAAAATACTTGATTATAAAAATTATAATTGACTATTGAATATGTAATTTTTAATAGTTGTATAATTTCAATTTTATTGACGATAACTGTTAATTAAAACTTACATATAAATACTAGTAATATTAAATTTTATAATAGCTAGAAATCTCTATTTCCTGATTCAATTCATTAATGTTTTGTTTCTTCCTGTTTTGCCTTCTTTTCATCTAGTGCGTTATAAGTATAAGGCACCAATTTCAATGATTAACGGTGTAGCAATACTGACGATTGCCATAAAGGCTTACATTTAAAATAGACACAAAATGGCGGACTGGTAAATTTTTTCGGCCCGGGCAATTGCTATGAAAATCAGCCTTCGGTAAAACAGTAATAATCATTTTTTAGTATTGGTCCCTTTTTAATTATTATGGAGGCAAATATTTCATCTTTAATTAAATGTTAATAATACAAATCTCTACTGGTGAAAAATTGACGGTCCAGGAATACTGCGTCCTAAAATCTAGATTACAGTGGGGTAATTCAGGTCTAAATATTTATGAAGGTGCCTCAATCTCCTTTCCTAAACGATTCTATAGAAAAAATTGTTGAAAAACTGGTGGTTGATGATCAAAATGTCTCAAAGTCTTAAACCAATGATGAGAATCTGGCTCAAGAACAGACCAAACATTTTCTAAATTTTGACCACGATTTAACACTGGAGTTCACTAAAAATGGAAGACTTATTAAACATATCAAAATTGTCATACTTTTGCATTTTTAAGCTCAAGAATCAAATTTAATTAAAACTGATGTGGGTTTCGTTAAAAAGTCCGCTAAACTTAACTAAATCTCTTACTTTTGACAATTTGATAACAAAATTTGTGAAAAATTATAATAACTATCTATTATACTGGGTGAGTTACCTAAAACGAAAAGTTCTTATGACAACTCCCATTATTTGGCGAACGAATCGGGAAATATTTCAATGATTTATAGGAGGATCTCTAGAGAACATTTTAGCAAAATTACAACCCCCTAGTTCATTTGGAAGTTGGTTAAAAACAATCGTTTCTGACGATGTGGCAATTTTCAAAAGTGAGTTAAACACGCAAAACGACTAAAAGTTACTTAAGGATCCTCCCTACATTGATTTTTTCCTTTTTCTCCACTTTATTCTGGAACAGGTGGGAATGTTTCGCGTTTTTGTAGAATGCAATGGAGAAAAACGAATAAAATTAATGTTCAGAGGGTCTATGAGTCATTTTTAGTCTTTTTGTGTGTTCAATTAATTTGACCAACTTCCAAGTGAACTACGAAGTTAAAATTTTGCTAAAGTGGTCCCTAGAGACTAACCTATAAGTCCTTGAAATATTTTTCGAATGGCTCATCAATTATAAGGGGTTTCATAGAATCAATCATATTTAAATACGACACCCTGTATATCCAAATAGATTTTTTACAACTCTTTGCAAAGATTCGTAAAAAATCAGTGCCTAACAACAATTACTTCTTAAAACCCAAATTAAAAGTCGATAATTTAGCTCCTTATAGATTAAAAGTGCTAAGTTGTCTCATTCAAAGCTTAATTGTTAGCAAGATTTATTATGAAATAATGATTTATATCTAACGATAGCATCTTATTTTTTGAACATGCATTAAATGAGATTGAGTCGTGATTTTGGCGTCCCTGTGATGTGTCGCCTTCAGGTAGTGCCTGAGTTGCCTGAGCACTAGTAACAGCCCTGATTTTAAGGACACTTCTATGCATGCAGAACATAAATAAGTTGCTTAACAAAAACACAAAACGATAATATAAAGTAGCCAAAAAGACACTTTATTAGATGTGCTAGTAAATGGCCCGCCGGACATTTGCCTGGTTGCCCGGCGGCCCAGTCCGCCACTGTAAAATGGGCCTTCAATAAACATTGATGTTATTCAATCGTCCAACTGTATCCAGTATTTGAAATCTAGCGGAAAGTAAATTTTTCACCAAAAAAAAATTGTTTTGTTGCAATGTTGTTCGGATTAACAACAGTAGCAACATCAGCAGTAGATCTTGAAGAAATGTCGTCGATCGCATGTCGCATACTCATAACATGAAATAGACCGACAGACAGTCAGTCTGTTTTGTTGTTTGTTGTTGTTGTTGTTGTTGGATGCTTGGTAAATATGTTAATGGAAGAGCCGGATCGTATGTAAATGTTCCAGATGCTTGAAAGTTTATAATTTCAATGTTGTTGTAATGAAAACGTGGCCGTAACTGTAACCATCATCCATGAACATCCATAATGTATTAAATTGTCATACGGCTTCTTCATTTGATCTATATTGATGGTATTTCTAGAGACCGTTTTTATATTGAATCAAACTTTCCCAAAGTTGAAACGATTCTCGATTATAATTTTATTGTTATAAAGTAATATTTTGTTGCTTTTGTGTTTGAGAACTAAAACGTAAACAATAGGAAAAAGTGCTAATTTGATATAAAATTGTAAATATTCGTTCTCATCCACATCATCATCATCATCATCGGCTTTCACTTCTCCTGTTTGGAGTCCTGTTTTAGTAAAACTGGTGAATGGCCTGGGTGTATTGTTACTGTTTTTGCTCCGGACAAGTTTCACAACTTTAAATCAGAATCACATATTTATACAGTTGTGCCAAGTCGATTCTGTCTTCGTCGTCTTTGTCGTCTTCTATACTTGTTGTTTTGGATTGTAATAAGGAGACAGTGCCATTTCATGCGACTGACAGATGTACTCTTGATTTTAAGAGAAACCACAAAAAAGACGACAGCACAAAAATTCAATCTTGTATACTTAGATCAACATCTATTCTACACATTCCTAGAATGTACTATAAAATCTCCAAGTTTTAATTAAATTTCAAATCTAGTAAACTTTTAAAACTATTATTAACTGCCAAGATTAATGGAGATCGATTTTAATTGGTGATTTAATGGTTCAATAAAAGAACGAACAAAAAGATTGTACACGACCTTATTATTATTGTATGTACTTTGATAAGAATTCAACCATAAAAGTGGCACAAACTAGAACAAAAGACCGTACAGATGCGCTTCAAAAATCAAAAGAAACAGCTACAAAGTGTGTCTGTAATTTAATCGATATACCTTTGTGTACGAAAAGGTAAATAAACGCACACTTGGTTGCATGCAGATAAATCAAATTAATGTTGCTCCTTTATAATAATTGCTTTCCACTGAATACCGGGAATGTAATATGAAACTTTTAATAATACAAAGAACAACTCTCGTATTGCCATTTATTAATTATAACTTTCTTTTTTTCCTCAGCAATCATACTTGGATTACTGTAGATTTATTTGATGATGTTAACCGCTAGGCAACCAATTAAACACTGTCAAACTTTCAATTTTTAAATCTGTAACATTCACTGAATATTACACAGATGGCAGCAGTAGAAATGCCCGGAATTCCGGAAATACTTGTTGAATACTGTTGACAATTGATTGTATAATAAATGGATAATTGCTTTGACAACTTTGTTGAATTCCATTTCAACAATTTAACAATTAGATAACTAATTATATTTGTCAATCTGTTGGAAATTGTTGGTAAATTCAGTCCAGTTTCCAGGAAATTCTCCGAACTTTTCGCTTAATAAGATTTATTTTAGATTTTATTATCGGGGGACAACAATAACATTGAACTCGTGTGCTCGTGTGCATTTCAGAAAAAAAGCGCCGATCCTCCTTTTCTGTTTGTTTATTTGATTGATTACAAACAATTACAAAATCTTTAATTATCCGAGATTTCATTGGAGTGTTATAATTTAAAGCCAGCCGTTGACCCAACAACTCTTTCAATAATTTCGAATTTTTCTATCGGTTTAAAAGATTGAACGATAACACACGGCTTGTTGCTGTTTCATTCGGTGTTCTAATGTTTCTTTTTGCAAATCTCTGTTGTCTATTACAATAAAACCAGGACAATGAACAGTTACCTCTATATATTTCTACAAAGTCTTACCATTTATTTTTCGTATATTGAAACATAAAAAAAATAATGATTAATGTGTGGATGTTGTTGTACAATGAAATAGATTTCAATAATTTCAAATAGCTGTCATATCTAAAATTCTACTACAGGGTATTGATTCTAAATATGGTCGAGTCTAGGAAACTCCAATTAGTGGACGAACGATTCAAAAAAACTTTAAAGAGTTGTAAAAAGGTCCCTAAAGACGTTTTTAGCAAAATTAGAATCTCGTAGCTCATTTGGAAGTTGGTCAACAGGGCTCATTTTGGACGATATTACAATTTCCAAAAACGAACTAAACACTTAAAACAATTAAGAATGACTCGAAAACTTCCTTAATATTGATTTTTTCTGTTTACTGCATTGTATTCTACGAAAAACGGGAAACATTTTCGCCTGTTCTAGAATAAAATTGAGAAAAATGAAAAGAATCAATGTTGGGAGGATCATCGAGTCATTTTTAGTCATTTTACGTCTTTAATTACGTTTTCAAAATTGCCACATCGTCAGAAACGAGCGCTTTTTGACCAACTTCAAAACGAGCTACGAGCTTCTAATTTTGCTAAAATGGTCTCCAGGGACTACTTTATAAAGTCTTGAAATATTTTTCAGATTGCTCGCCAACTAATAGGAGTTTTATAAGAATTGATCACAATTTAAAAAAAACAGCCTGTATACAGAGTGTTTTTCTTAAAAGTGGTCAGTTCTTATGAGACTCCTATTAGTTAACGAGCGATTTGAAAAATATTTCAAGGATTTATAGGAGGTTCTCTAGAGATTATTTTGGCAAAATCAGAACCTCGTAGCTCATTTGGAAGGTAGTCAAAAGACGCGCTCTTTTGTGATAATGTCATAATTTATAAAAACTATTAAAGCTCGGAAAACTACTAAGAATGACTCGTAGACCCTCCAAACAGTTATTTTTTCGTTTTTCTTCGTTTTATTCAGGAAGCGGTGGAAATGTTTTGCATTTTCTCTATAATGGAATGGATAAAGGCGAAAAAAATCACTTTTGGGAAGGCCCAAGAGTCATTCTTAATCGTTTTGCTCCTTTTTGTAAATTGCAACATTGTCCAAAACGATTGTTTTTTGATCAATTTCGAAATGAGCTACAAGGTTATAATTTTGCTAGAGTGGTCTCTAGACCCTCCCCTCCCACAAATCCTTGAAATAGTTGGAGTTACATTAGAATTGACCACTCTCAAAAAAAACATCCTGTATGTGAAAGTAGATAAAATTTCCAAGATTTTTATATTAAATTTCAAGAAAATTAACAAATTTTCCGTGAAACTCATTCAATTTTCAAAATTGTATTTTAAGCGAGCTTCATGACCGACCATTCCCCTTACATCAGCTTTCTAAAAAGCAGAGCATGATTCTCTATCTTTAAAATTAAGGGGATTCCGAAGCGGCTGGTCGATTCAGCGTGAAAAAACAGTAAATTTTCAAACTGCGATTACTCGCTTGTTTTCAAGATATTGTCCAAAATTGACGTACGTTGGAAAGAGCATTTCATGGCGCATCCTCCAAAGCTTTTTGCTTTGGAAAAGTATGATCAAATTCTGAATGACAGATAAAAAACTTGGACCCTTTTTTCGGAGATTTTCCTACATAACAGGCTAAAACTTGGACAATATTATCAATTTTCAATATTTTTCAATTGATTTACATAGAAAATTAAAAGAGCTTTCCAAATATGTAAAAATTTTCTCGATATGTTTGTTAGTTTTCCGATAATTGAAGCTTATTTAAAAAATTTCCAAACACGATTCCATGCATAATTTTCAAAATAGAAAATCATACTCCCGGGCTTAGAAAACTAATATAAATCTCTAGAACTTGACATTCGCGGAAAATTGAATTTCGAAAAATTGAGCGAGTTTTTGGAAAAATTTGAACCCGTTTTTCACCTATTATTAACAGGCATTAATAGTTATTTAATAAATTAGTTTGTTAATGGAGGCGATTAATAAACGAAACTGCTTAAAGCACGAACGAGCGAAGCGAGTGAG
>JAZBGW010002366.1:1233-11785 GCA_037464815.1 Mylabris variabilis | reverse complement strand
GTATCCGTCATCATAGCAATAAGTAGATTAATCAATACCACAACAGAGACCAACATATAAACGCCGAAAGCAATCTTAAACAGGACCTCCGTCCAATATGGTTGGAAATTATGATTGTTTGCATTATAGTTGGGTACTTTCAAATGATTGGTGCTGGTTTGGCCGAAAACCGCAAAAAACAATAATTCAAAAGCACTGATTGGGTTCTTTTGGACTGGAATCATAAGACAGAAACCGGAAACAAAAAACCAAGGCAATATTGATATGAACTTATGATAACTTTTACCTGTATACGTTGATATGTATCAGACATCATTGCAATTAGTAGATTGATTAATACAACAACACTAACCAACATATAGATGCCGAAAACAATTTTAAATAGATTATCAGTCCATTGTGGACGATGTTGTGGACGATTTGGTGGTGCTTTTACTGTTAATTCATCATAAGTTGTTTGGCCGAATACGGCGAAAAATAATAATTCGAATGCTAGCAGCGGATTCATTATCACTATAGTAGGAGGAACAACAATTATTTGTTGATTTTGTTGATAACTTGAATAAAATCTTATTTAGCGCCTTTAATTAGCAGCATACAACAATTAATCATCACACATGGAACATGGACACAACAATAATACGCAAAAAGGAAACACATTTAACAATAACAATAATAATAATAATAAAGAGAACAAAACAAATGAAACAGCATCCGTCTAAATTGAAGAAAAAAGAGGAATATTTCAGACAAAATACATATTAAGACATTACACAAGATCTAAACAAGAATAAGCCACCATTTTGTTTTTTTTTTTAAATTTGGGACTTACTCCCGGTGATTGGTGGTCGTTTTTTACGTAACGAAGCCCCCCTCACTTTATTATTCAACGGCAATTCATCAATCCATTCGGTAGTCTCCTCTACGATTATTGATTCAAATAAAACACTGTCTAAATTTTATTTGAATTTAATTGTAATATTACAACACAAGTACAGAAAGTTAATCGTTACAGAACGACACTTTCTGTACGCGTGTTGTATACTATTTTTTCTACGACAGTACAAAATCGACATAAATAACTGAGAAAAATTGATTAAAAACGAATTAATAATTTTTTTTATAATTATCAACCTACCACTGATATAAATTGCTATATCAACAGTAAGCATTATTTGAAAACAAGACTACGCTATTACACTTTCATGAATTATGAGCTTGCATTGTATTGTTATTAATTTTGTAATTAAAAATCTCTAAAATGAGTTTTGAAGAAAGTGATGAAATAAATATAAACGTCAAAATATTTTAGCATTAAAAAAAGTACGTTATAACGATAATATAATGTATGTAAATTGAATTTCGAGTGGCGCAGTCGTTAGTGATTAAAGTGCAAGTGCGGAAATAGTTATTTATCTTATTTAGTGGGATAAGGGCGGTAAAAAGAGTATGAATAGGTTATTAACGCCCTTATCACACGAATTAAGATACAAAACTTTGCCTACGACAACCCCGGAATTGAAGAAAGTACAAGATTTTATACTTTTTTTATTTAATATCAAAGTTGTATAGCGTTCGAAGTTATGGTAACCAAAATGTTTTTATATGAAACTTTTTGTCATTTTTTACTTTATCTTTTTTTTGTGGTAAACATTAGTGAAGATATTGTGAAAAGCAAGTCTGTAAGCAACCGAGTCTGTAAATCTTCCCTCAGACATTTAAAAATATGCAAGTTTTGCAATAAATTGTATTAAAAATGTTATAACAATGAGTTTGATCTTGATTTCATTACATCATTAGTGGGCTAAGAACTTCAAACTCAAATAAATAAAAGGTTATTATCCAAGTAGACGTAGATAAAGTAACTTTACCGCACCGTGTGCTAAAAGTTGAATTTCCCGCACCGAGTGCGGTAAAAGGTTATTTTCGATATCAAGAGAGACATCCCGTACTGTCGTAGAAAAAATAAATTTGCAAATTGGATAAAAATAAAAAAAAAATCGTAATAAATAGAAAAATCTCCAACTTACCATCATTAAAATATCCAGGTTTAATTGGCACCTGATCATCTGGTAGATTTCTAAATGGTTGATTTAATGCAACAAATTGCATCGAAAATCCAAATACGAAAATTGCCAAAACTGCTAAGAATCTTGCTAAATCCTTCATTAAATTGCCAATAATAATTGCCCATGGTCCAAATAGATAATGGAATGATAAAAAATCCAAAATTTGTACACAAGCCAATACGAATGATAGCGCAAACAATTGATTACGACAATACATCAATGTTGGCCAATAATTAACACTAATAAACAATAAGCCCATTAAATGTACAGCAACACCAAATATACTAAATAATAACACTGATAATTTAATCCAACCTAAACCGGATTTATCACTTGGATTTGTTAATTCAAATAATAATAGACCACTTAACCATATTAATAAAATCCATTCATACCAATATGGTAATAGATTTGAACGTACAACTGGATATGGTGGTGTTATACCAACAATCAATAAGAATAACATTAAATAAACGTGCGATGTTAAATATGACATGAATTTAACAATTGGTACTTTATGGTAACGATGACCTAATGGTAATGTGAATGCTATCCAGACCGGTGGACAGATGAGGAACAACACGAATAACAACAAATAACGCCAAGCAGTCCAAGTGAGTGCACCACGCCACAATTCCTATTTTAAAACAAACAAGCAATAAATAATCAGTTATCAGTGGTCAAAGTTATGTCGAATATTTTTGCTGTAGTATCACGAATGCCCTTTACACTTTTACTCGTACTATTCACGAATGCCCTTTACGATTTTAGCACACGTGCTATTGACGAATACCCTTTACGATTTTATGAATAGCACACGTGCTATTGACGAATACCCTTTACGATACAGTGTAAAGGGTATTCGTGATACCACAGCAAAAAATGTCGACATAAATTTGACCACCGAATGGTATGATGATGGACTATTCAACGAACAAGAAATCCTTTTCATCAATTTTGAGACTACAATCAAGTTACATTCGATACAATTCATTTTGATTAGCCGAAAAAATCAAAATGCAGCATTCTAATTGGTTGATTTTTTTTTGGACAGATGTCAAGTGAGTTGAATAGTCATTTTAAAAATAAAATAATTAAACAATTATCACTTGCAAATATCGTTGGACAACAGTATGTGCAATCACTTCCTTCTGTTCATTCTCAATTAAAACATCCAAAAATTCAACATTCCGTCGATCAGTGGCTGTTAAAATTTTACCAGCTGAATCAGCCCCAGCTGCCAATGCCAATAATTCGGTTGCCATACTTTCACAAAATTTACCAGCAGCAATTAAATCTTTGGCACGTTCCTTTTCTTTCGTTGACAATACTTGTAAGATATTTGATAATTTAGCAGCTGTATCAACTGGTGCTGGTGATACTAAAATGAATTCTTCGATTGGTTTATTATTATGATTCTTTGAACAGACCATTAAATTATAAACAAAACGACGATCATCCATTAATGTATATGTATCATGTTCTTTTGTCATTAAATATTCGAGTACATCATGATGGCCTTCAGAGGCAGCAAACCATATTGGTACATAGCCGAGATTCGTTTCAGATTTTGGTGATGCACCCGATTCAACTAATAAACGTACACAATCAAATGTACCAGCCCGTGAGGCACAATGTAATGGTGTCCAACCATTCTTATCAGGTGCATTGATTTCAGCACCTTGACCTAATAATACCTCAACCATTTGATAATGGCCGTGTGTTGCAGCTATATGAAGACCAGTTTTGCCATGTTTATCATGACTTTGTAATAATTCAGCTGAACGACTCAATAATAAACCGACTACTGTTACATGGCCACCATAACATGCCAAATGCATCGGATTATAACCCTAAAATAAACAAAAAATATTAAAAAAGAACAACATGCAAATCTTGAACGATTTAAAAACTAGGGCTTCGAACCGTTACTTTTTTTGTTCCGATTTTCCTTCCGGTTCCGGTTGTCGTTCTAGCAAAAATAATGGTTTTTTCGGTTTCCGGTTCAGTTCCAAAATGGTACACACCTCAGTGGCGTAGCTGGGGGTGGGGCAAGGGGGGCATCACGTTCCGGGCGCTACTCACAAAGGGGCTGAAAAGGTATTGTGCCCCGGGCGCGAGTTAGGCTTGCTACGCCGCTGACAACCCCTCAGCTATTTACATGGTAACTATTTTAAATACAGAAAACCCCTCAAACGGACAACTTTTATTTTATCATTTTCTATTGGCAGAAGAATTTTGATGTTGATGTGTTTTACAACGGGGTAGAAAATCGCAAAAAAAAACATAAAACCTGGCATATACAGGCTGTTTCAAAACATGTGTCGACAGGGCCGGATTTACGTCCCTTTTGATAGTAAGCTGTATTGTTTTTCGGGCATTTTATTTACTTTTGCGAACAATACACAAAGATTATTTCTTGAAATTTGACGATAAACTCGAATTTATTTTGGAAAAATCCAGAAAAATTTAGGAAGGATTTTCCGACAACTTTTCAAACTGAATAAAATTTGGTTACAAAATATTTACTTTTAATAACTGAAAATAACATATTTTTCCAAAAAAATCGTGCATATTTATAAATTTCCCCATGGATAAGCTTTCAAACAATGTATTCTATAATTCCTTACCTTTAAAATTATACAAAAAATTTTCGGCGTTTTCATTAATTTTCTTAAAAACCAACAATTCTATCGGAAAACACTTTGAACATTAGGAAAAGGCATTCAATTCGCTATCTACTGCCTGATAATAGTTGCGAAATCAATAATATTGGCCAAGTTATGTGGGGAACCATATAAAAAAACATA
This sequence comes from Mylabris variabilis, assembly GCA_037464815.1. Classification (NCBI taxonomy): domain Eukaryota; kingdom Metazoa; phylum Arthropoda; class Insecta; order Coleoptera; family Meloidae; genus Mylabris; species Mylabris variabilis. The sequence continues at coordinate 6,906 of JAZBGW010002366.1, read as the reverse complement.
CTCTAAGATTTCCCTCTGTAACTCAGAATTTCTTCAAAATTTTCCAAAACGCAGAATAGCCGCGAATGCACTGAGAAACGCTTGTTGTAACGCTTATTTATAAATTTTAATATCTCCGAAAACAAGCGAGATATCGATGATTAAACATTTTCCGGACACCGAAATCAAAAAGAAAAATTTGCACAAAAAAGTTTCATTTGAACGTCGACGGGCCCTAAGTGAAAATTGGAATTTTGTTATGGAATTTTAAAAAAATGCACCGGCCTGGTATTAGACAGCATTGAGCTGAAAAATCAAGCAAGCCTTGATCAAAATAAATAAAAACACAAAATAATTTGAGGTTCTATTGTCAATGTTGACGTTTGTTTAGCGCAAGGCCTGCTAGATTTTTCAGCTCAAGGCTGTCTAATAACTAATAATAACAGGCCTGTGCATTTTTTTTATATCCTAATAAAAAGCAAACTTTTGAGAAAATGTCAATTTTGGCCGCATTATCGCTAGTTACCACCGCATAAAAAGAAACAGCTAGTATTTCCATCTCTATTATACTATCATAACTTTTGACAATTGAATCACGCAGTATGAGTAAGATAGAGATAAAAATACGAGTTAGTTCTTTTCTTGCGGTGGTAAGTAGCGCCAATGTGGCAAAAATTGGCGTTTTCTCAAAAGCCGCAATTCAGATCAAATGCACAGGCCTGTTAGACAGCGTTGAGCTGAAAAATCAAGCAGGTCTCGGTTTAGCGTAACACCAATAACATTAAATATGAAAGACGGATGCGCAAGATGCCAACCTTAAGAAAATAAATTATATTAGCTATTAAAATACGCAAAAGGAGTGCGTTAACAGGTATTTGTTAAGATAACAACGCTATTATAAACGCAAAATAGAAAAAATGGTTGTTTTCGATTCGACTCTGGATTCTGTTCTAGGCAAAATTTCGTGTTTTTTTCTTTAGTTTTCGGTTCAGTAGCGATTCGAAACCCTATTAAAAACGTACATTCTCATGTGTAGCAGCATCAACTTGTACACCAGCACTATTCAATAATAATCGTACAACATTCTCATTGCCAGAGAAAGCAGCTAAATGTAACGGTGTCATACCGGATTCATTCCCCAATGCTGGTACTAATGAAGCACCATTTGGTGGTTCTGATTTCACTGTACCAGGTACATGTGTTAATAATTCACGTACAGTATCAGCTTGTCCAAAATAAGCAGCAACATGTAATGGTGTAACACCCAATTTCTTACTTGTAACACGTAATGTATTCGATGAACGTAACACTTCCAAGACTTGTCCGTGACCATTTTGTGCAGCTAAATGTACAGCAGTAAAACCATTTTTATTCTCATCAGTAATTGATGCACCAGCACGTACTAATGCTTTAACAACATCAGCATGTCCACCTTCAGCAGCTATTTGTAATGGTGTAGCATCCGTTAATTTATTACGTGCCGTTATCACGCCTTGTCGATCAAATTTCATCAATTCTTCAATAACTGTAACACTACCTTGTGCTGCAGCTATATGTGCACAGGTATTACCATCTTTTGTTGTTGCCATAACTAAACTAGGATGTTGTTGTAGAAATAATTTAGCAACTTCTGAATAATTATTACGACAAGCGGCATGTATCGGTTTTTGGCCTTGTTCATCAGTTGCATCAATATCAGCACCTAATTCTAATAATAAACGACAGACTTCAATTTGTCCAGCTGCTGCAGCTAAATGTAATGGTGTTTTTTTCGTTAATGTTAAAATATCAATAACAGCATTATGATCTTTAATTAAATATTCAACAAGATGTATATAACCGTTCATTGCAGCTAAATGTAATGCTGTCCGACCATTACGTGATTTTGAATTAATAAATGCTTTATTTAATAATAATGAATCACAAACTTGTAAATAACCATGTTCAGCAGCTAAATGTAATGCTGATCGTCCTTCGATATCAAAGACATCAACACGTGCATGATTCGCTAATAGATTATTAACCATTTCAATATGACCTTTATGCGAAGCTATCAATAATGGTGTCCAACCATTAGCATTTTGACGATTTAATGCTTTTTGTATATCAGTTGTTGACATATGCGATATAATCTCCATTAATACAACATTATTACCAGCTGTTGCAACATAATGAAAGGCTGTTTCATGTTGTTTTGTTTGTAATTTAACATCAGCACCATTCTCTAATAATAATTTAACAACATCTCGATCAGCTAATGGTGTTTCAACATCCTCACTACGTACAGCACATACATAATGCAAAGCACTCTCATCATTCTCATTAACTTCATTAATATAACCAGCTATTTGATCATCACCTTTATGTTCTTTCATATAATTGATAAGATGTCGTACAACATCTGGACGGCAATTCTTACTTGCTAAATGTAGTGCAGTTTCACCATGTTTATTTTTATAGAGTGGATCACCACCATCTTCTAATAATAATAATAATGTTTCTAAATTACCATATTCGGCAGCTACATGTACCGGTGTTTGGCCATCATGTGTTGTTAAATTTGGACCAGCACCAGATTTTAACAACATTAATGCACAACGATCACCATCTTTAACACGTGCCGCTATATGTAGTGCTGTTTCTTTTAATTTACCACCACGTACATGAACATCAGCCCCATAACCGAGTAAAGTTTCAACAACTGCTGGTTTACATGATTCGACAGCTATATGTAGCGCTGTATAATTATCCTTAAATAAGAAAATTTAAAGAGAAAATTAATTAAGCATTATTTTCAATAAATATAATAATGTTAATTAACTTACATTAGTAGTAACATCGACTTTTTCACCTTTTTGTAACAATGTATTAATTATACCAACATGTCCATAACGGGCGGCTGTATGAATACTGCGTGCACCATCCTAAATCAACAAATAAATAAATAAATAAGCAAATTAATTATAAACTGCGATAGAATTGTAATTAAGAGAGATACCGTTAAACAATTATAAAAAATCTGGACACCACTGCTCTACTAACTGAGCTAGCAGGAATCCGTACCAATCTTAATTTTTTAAACATCAATTTCTCGTTTGTTTTCTGAAATCAGCGTTGAATTGGGCGTTTCATTGTGAATACTATCGAGTTTTCCATTTTGGAAAATTTTCACTAAATTCTAAAGTGCAGAGGAAAATATCGAAGCATGTCAACATGTTTCCTATCACGCCATTTCTACAATTTTAAAGATAAGAAATTAATTGTACAGCAGTACGGATAGATCCAGTTTTGGAAAATCAACAAAATTACTGAAAAAAATAATGAAATTTTTCTAAATTTAAAACTACTGGAATATCTGAAAAACTTTCAGCGCTAGATCATGCGTCATATAATCAAAGTCGCTATTAATTTAATCAAAGAATACAAAAATATAATAAAAATTTATCATTTCATTCAAAATAAGAGATTAGGGTACACGACCCCATATAACGAGGGTTAAAATAACGAAAATATTTTCTAGGGAAAGTTAGAAGTTTTTATACTTTCAATAGGTCATCTTCTTGAATCATCCTGTATAAATTTACAACTAAAAAAGAAACATTCCCAGGTGTCCCTCTCCGATTTTAATGAAATGACTTTGATAACATGACCCATGATCTAGCGCTGAAAGTTTTTCAGATATTTCAGCTTTTAGTGCGATTTTAAAATTTGCAGTGTTTGATTGAAACATTCATATTTTTGAAACTATAATACTTGAAATATAGAAATTTAGAATTTAAATAGTAGAAATAATGTACTTTTTATAACTTTAGACAAAATTTAATTATCTTTCAGCGTTTGGCTGAAATAAACTTTTCTTTTAGCTAATTTTTAAACTATAGATAATATTTTTCAGAAGAATCCAAAAAAAAGTATCCCCTACTTTTTTATTCTCTTCCAACTGACATTAATTCGTCAAAATCCAATGTATAGTTTTCGTTTTATAACAATTTTTTAAATTTCAACCCCTATAATTCCCGCTCCACTGTGCAACAAAGAACGCTCTTCATCATTTTTTCTCCCATTTGATTTCTCCAACTGCAAGTATGTGAAAATTGAAAAGTACCCTCCCACTTAAACCCCAAACTTTGAGCTGTAATTTCACCCCTTAGATATGTTTTTTTGCAGATTAAAAAAAACACGCATCGCTTAGATTTTAACAGAAAACAACATATCCAAATTTCATTAAAATCGGAGAGAGACACCTGGGAATGTTTCCGTGTTAGTTGTAAAGTATAAAAAGATCTAACTTTCTCTAGAAAATATTTTCGTTGTTTTAACCCTTGTTAAATGGGGTAGTGCACCCTACTACATTATTTTAAATTACATTTTTGTATTCTTTGATTAAATTGAAGTTGACTTTACATATTTAGACTTTTAGTACTTACAGTTTTAAATTTAGAAAATTTTCTTTAATTTTTTTCGAGTAACTTTTCGATTTCCCAAAACTGGATTTTTTTGGGAAACATTAGCTCTCCTCCGCCTTTAAATAAGCTTTCAAACAAGCTGCTGTACGATTTTTTGTTTTTAAAATTGTAGAAATGACGTGACTGAAATTTTTTTGACATGCTCCAACATTTCCCTTTGTACTTTAGAATTTAGTGAAAATTTTCCAAAATCGAAAACGCGATCTGATTCACCGTGAAACGCCCAATTCAACGCTTATTTCAGCGTTTGAATATCTCAGAAAACAAGCGAGAAATCGATGATTAAAAAATTAAGTCTTGCTAGCTCAGTTGGTAGAGCAGTGGTGTACCAAATCGGATCTCATACAGGAATACAATTTTTTCTTAATTGTTAAGAGCTGGTAATTTTAAAATAATAATCATTAATAAGAATACTCACTTTATTAGGCATATGTAGATAAACACCTTTTTTAAACAACATTGTAGCACAATCTGCATGCCCATTCAACGATGCTATATGCATCAATGTTGATCCATCTTTGGTACGTTCAAAGATACTAGCTTTAAATTTATCAGCCAATAATTCAATGATATTTGCATGTCCATTCTCAGCAGCTAGATGCATCGGTGTACGATCTTGATTATCAGTGATACTAGCCGATGCACGTACCCCATAAAAATATTTAACAAGTATTTCATCACCTTCAGCTGCAGCTATATGTAATGGTGTTTGTCCATCACCATTTTGTATATCAACACTAGTACCATAATCAACTAAAATTCGTACCATATCGATATCTTTACGACGTACAGCTAAATGTAATGCTGTATCACCATTGGCTGCAGCTGCTTTTAATTGTTCAGATGTTTGGGAACTTAATAATTCACGACACATTGATTGATTACCAGCTTCGACTGCCAATAATAATGGGATTTTACCACGCTGATTTGTGTTTTTTTTTTTGAAAGAGAAACAAAAACAGAATCAATCTTTATTGCAAATTATTAGTGTTGTTTTTTGTGTCTCGTTTAAGTTATTGTTTAAATTTTCCATTCTCATGTGAATTGTGTACCAGTCACGGGAATCTACACGTGCTTTCTTTTTGCTTTTACAATTCGATCATTGCTCTTTTCTGATAAAATCGAACTAGCATGCAATCATCCAAAATTGTTGTCATTCTCTTAAAATCATTCCCCCTATTAGAAGGTATTTGTAAAGATTATTTTAAATAGGAATTTCTACGATTTT
>JAZBGW010002364.1:0-10614 GCA_037464815.1 Mylabris variabilis | reverse complement strand
GTTTCGTACTAGTACGTTGTTTGGATCTTTTCTATACACTATACTGAGGAAGAATGGTTCAACAGCCGCATCTCCAACATTCCAGGCTCTTAACGGAAGTTTGTCTGACTGTACATCATCTTGATATCATTCAACTTTTTGATAGAATTACTCCTTTTCTGATTTACTCTTGATACTTTTTATGCTCCAATCAACAACAAAAAAAAAACACAAACAAACTAAAGTTGATATAACGGCGTATCGATAATATAAATATCGCAGATTTTCGAACAATTCCTGGTTGGTGCGCGGTTATTGTCCGCTTGATTCCTTCTTCAACTTCTTCACACTGATCCTCGTAGATCGAACAGTTAAACTAAACTAAAACTCAACATACTGTTAATCCAATAATTTTAGAAATGAATGAAATACAATTTTGTCTCTCTGTCGTTGTATTGAAATATATTTATTGATATTGTTGGTGCTCTTATCAGGTAGGACGAAATTGTTGAAATTATCACAATAGATTCAACACAGAGTCAAGGTCAAAATGTCGAGGTCATATTCTATATTTTCAAGATTAATTAGACTTCTCACGTATCTTGACATATTCAATTACATTATATGTTTAATATTATTATTATTATTAATTAAAAATAGATGTGCATAACGCATAATTACAAAGAAATTTCCATCGTACTGCAGCAATAATACGATACGATTTTTGTTTATACTGCGACCGTTATTTTCGTTTTTATTTACAACAAACAACAACAGAACGAGTAAAACAATTATAAATTTATTTATAAATATCACCAACACAATGGACAAATAAACAATTTGATTGACATCAAAATATAAAATAGAGTCGTATTTTTGGCAAAATTGAAATGAATTGGATCAATTTAACTTAACGTTTCGTTCGTTTTTTATCTAATTTATAGTAAAATTAAGTATATTTTAAGCCTTTTTATTTAAATAAAACATTTAATCTTTTTGTTTTAAACAAACAAAATTAATCCATTTTATATAAGATGCGATAATAAGAGATGCTTATAGTTCATTGATCTAGGATTGTGACACAAATTACATACAAAAAAAAACATTTTAATCTAACAAATGTTAAGTTTCAATTAAAAACTGATTAAATAATCGCTTATTAGCTCCGTCTTGTTTAATTTATCGTTATTTCGAAATTTCTCGAATAGTTTCCTACAAAACATTACCTATGATAAAGTTCAGGAAGTCAGGAAGGTAATAATGTGAATTTTGCACCCTTTCAATAGATTTTTTCACCCATTCGTTATTTTGCACCCCCTGTTTGGATGAGGCGCTAACCATCATGATCGTTTTGGACGGAACAGGGAGAAAGTCTGGGATCATTCATTTTTCGTCTTCCTCCCAGTTGCTCAGAATATTACTCAGAATAGATAACTTATAGAGAACTTTATCTTATGAGCAGTAGATGCTCAGGAAATTGGTCCATGTAGACAGGGCTTTGAACAGTTCCAGTACAGTTCCAAATCAATTTTTAAATTTCACCCTTAAGAGCAAATTACAGAGTAACTATTTTAAATACAGAAAACCCTCAAACAGGCAACTTCTATTTTGTAATACTCTATCAGCAGAAGAATTTTTATGGTGATGTTTTACCATGGGGTAGAAAAGTGCAAAAAACATAAAAAATGGCATCTATAATTTTTACCGCTAACAAGGGATGAAAACGACTTTTGATAGCCCTAGCAAATTATATTAACTAGTTTTTAAACCACTAAAAAATATTGAGTCTTTACAGAGATCTTTGAGCAAAAAAAACTGATTTTACAAGGGTAACTTTAACCCCCAATATCTCCCTTAAATTTGAGTATGTGCACCACCATATATACCAAAAAACACATCGAAATCGGGAGCTTAGACCTCGGGTGGTTTACTTACAAATTCGTTTTGAGTGCTGTGAAGTACCTATTACTGACGCATTTTCGGGAAGGGAGGAAAGAGGCGATAAAAAAACAGGAAAAGATCGTGTTAAGTGGCATGCTTGAACCGGAAAAGAAACGGTTTTTGTTATCGGTTCAGTTCCGGATTTCCTTCCGGCCAAAATTTCGGTTTTTTCCCGCTTTTCGGTTCACTTCCCGTTCGAAGCCTTGCACATATAGCCTTAGAACTATATTCTTATAGGATATGCCTCAAAAACTGAACTAATTGAAAATAAATCGGCTTTCAATCTAATAGCGCTTCAGGAAAAGGCTCCATAAAAGTCTCAAGAAAAACATTTAAGAAAAACATCACCTAGAATACTGTATCAGTTGCCATATTTAGCCTTGTAAGACTGTTATAAGACTTCAGGACGATACTTTTTTGAAAGAAAAAACAAAAGTCTGTTTTCCAGCAATTCTCAAAATTCTACTCTTAGAAAACTTGACGAGGGAAGTCCACATACCTAAGAACTCTTATCTAAATAGGTAATAATGTGAATTTTGCACACTTCCAATAATCATGTTTAGGTTCATTTTTGCACCTCATGTTTGGATAAGGCATTGTTCATCATGGCCGTTTTGGCTGGAACAGTGAGAATGTCCCGAAATCATTTATTCGTCCTTTTGTTGCTCAGAATAGAGGAGTTCTACAGAACTTGATTTTATGATTAGTAGATGCTCAGGAAATTTGGCCCATGTAGAGCCTAAGAAGGCTTTCACGCTAATAGCGCTTTGGGAAAGACCGTCGTAGAAGAATCAAAAAGTAATTCTGTAAGAAAAACATCACCTAGAATACCGTACTAACTGCACACAGGTACTTCTTTGGAAAAAGTTACCCAAAATTCTGTTTTCGTAGCATTTCTCGAAATTCTACTCTTAAAAAACTTTAGGAAGTCCACATATCCAAGAACTCTCACCTAAATAGGTAATAATGTAAGTCTTGCACTCTGCCAATAATCAGTTTTAGGCGCATTTTGCACCCCCTATTTGTATAAGGCACTGTCCATCATGATCATTTTGGACGAGACAGTGAGAAAGTCCAGGAATCATTCCTCTTCACCCCGTTGTTGCTCAGAATAGAAGATTTATACAGAACCTCATCTTATAATTAGTAGATGCCAGGAAATTTGGCCCACGTAGAGCCTTGGAACTTCTAGGATATTCCTCAAAAACTGAACTGAAGATAGATTGGCTTTCAAGATAATAGTGCTTTGTGAAAAACTGCCAAAGAATCAAAAATTCTGGAAGAAAAACATCATCTAGAATACCGTATTAACTGCAATATTTAAAGTTATAAAACTGTCGTAAAACTTCAGAAACTTCTTTGAAAAAAATTATCCAAATTCTGTTTTTCCAGCATTTTTCGAAATTCTACTCTTAGAAAAATTAAGGAAAAAATCCACATATCCAAGAACTCTTATCAAAATAGGTAATAATGTGAATTTTGCACCCTTCTAATAATCATATTTAGATTTATTTTTCCACGCATTTGTCATTTTGCACCCCCTGTTTGTATGAGGCACTGTTTACTGTTGCATTCATTCGTTCTCCTTTTGTTACTCAGTATATTACTCAGAATAGAGGAGTTATACAGAGCTGCATTTTATGATTAGTAAATCCCCAGGAAATTTGGCCCCTGTGGAGCCTAAGAACTATATCCTTGTAGGATATGCCTCAAAATCTGAATTAATTATAGATTTATCGGTTTTAAAGCTAACAAAAGTAATTCTGTAAGAAAAACATCACTTAGAATAGCGTATTAACTGCAATATTTAAAGTTATAAGACTGGCGTAAAACTTCAGAGATACTTCTTTGGAAAAGTTACTCAAAATGCTGTTTTCCTAGCATTTCCCGAAATTCTATTCTTAAAAAACTTTAGGAAGTCTATATATCCAAGAACTCCCATCTAAATAGGTAATGCTGTAAATTTTGCACTCTTCCAGTAGGTTTAGCCTCATTTTTCGTACTCGTCATTCTCTACCCTCTGTTTGAATAAGGCACTGTCCATCATGATCGTTTTAGAAGGAATAGTGAGAAAGTCCCGAAATCATTTATTCTTCCTCCCAGTTGTTGCTCAGACAATTACTCACAAAAGAGGAGTTATACAGAACTTCATCTATGATTACGGTTACTCGGAAAATTCAACCCATGTAGAGCCTCAGAACTATATTCGTATAGAATATTCGTCAAAAATTCAACTAACGGGAGATAGATCGTCAAAAAACTCACAACAAAGTAATTTTGTAAGAAAAACATCACCAAGGCAAATTCTGCATCAACTGCAATACTTCGAGTAAGTAATTCTTTGAGAAAAATTACTCAAAATTCTGTTTTTCTGCAATACTCAAGACTCTAGTCTTCAAAAACTTAACGCTCTCAGACATTCACTCTAGTTTCTACATAAAACTTCCCTCGGAATAGGAGGCCTACAGGGAACTCAAGTAGTATCATCGAAAAAAAGCCTTATTGCGCTTTTCGTAAAACATTTAATTATAAATAAATAAAATAAAAAATGAAGAAACACTTTCATAACAAAGTTAATAGGAGTCAAATAATATCAAAGAACAATTATGGTGAATTACTTTCAGGTCGTAATTGACTTGTATGCATATCATCATAAGCAATCGTAAAAACACTCTTTTTTTGTGCGATCGGTGGTCTGGTCAATGCTATGCCGGAATCAGCATCTTCATCGGCACGTCGACCTGTTGGATGATAAGGTGCCTCGTATCGATATTCTGAATGTTGTAATAATGGATGTTCTGGACCTCCTGTTGTTTTTTTATTTGCCACACGTTTCCTGGAACTAGATTCAGTTTCTTGCAACAATCGATTACTGCTAACACCTTCTACTTTCTTTGTCATCTCTTTAACTGCTTCATCTTCTTTAGATTTAGCTGTTGTTGCTTTAGGTTTTGTTTGTTTTTCGTTTGTTTTAGATGTTTCTGACGGTTTTTTGGTCTTTTTATCGTACCACTCCATATATCGAGAGGATCTCTTAACAGCTTTCTTCTTTGGTGGGCCACTTTTGGATTCGTTACTATTCTCCGATTTGATTTTACTCAAATCTAAATGACTCTGTGATTTTGTAGATCTTTTGCTTTGACTCTGCGCTGATATCATTCGTAAATCCGATTCAGAATGATAACGCTGTTTACTAGAATCAGTAGTTTCTTCATAACGTTGGCTAACATCTTCTAGGCTATCATCAGAGAAATAGTCTTTTGATTCCCGTTTTTTCTCTATAATCGCTTCATCTTCACTATAACTATCACCACTACGGTCTAAAGATGCTGATATTTCTTTCAATACTTCTTTGCGTAATGCTGATTTTGAACGTATCTCTTCATTGGCTCGTTTCAATCTCAATTCACTAGTCCGTGTCTGTTTGATACTCATTGTTTTTGAGTTAACTCTCTCTGGTTGCTCGATGATTTCAATTTCTGATTCTTCCTGTATAGGAGTTTTGATCTTTCGTCGAAAATGCGTACGATCCGATTTTCGGCCACTGCGCCGTTTCACTCTGGCTCTTATCATTGCCAATTCATCATCACTATAATCACTAGCATCGTTATCCGACCGTGCATTCCTGCGCGGCGGTCGAAAATACTCAGGTTCTGTTTGCGTGCCCATGTCTTGGTCTGTTTGAGTACCGGCTGGAAGCGATTGTGTTTCCAAACGTAAGTCCCGTTCACGTTCCAACAAAATTTGCCGCAATAAAGCGTTCTGTTGCCTCAACGAATTCTCTAACAGCTCATGTTCAGTTTGCAGTTTTTGAACGGAATTGGGTAATACAACTTGAGATTTTGGTATTTCGGATTGTTGTTGATCGATAAATCGCCTCATTAAAATCTCTTTTCCACTATCAGTCATATATGCTTGGTCGGCGACTAATGTTACCGGTCTTGCTTGTTCATGACCCCTAGTAACTAATCGCAAAATATCAGCATTACCTTCACGTATATATAATTGTTCACGGGATGGTTCTCGGTGTAGTTGGGCTTGACGATGTAGACTTCTTCGAGCTTCACCACGGTCAGAACCTCGTTCGACTTCATGACGTCTCAATGAATCCGCCTCATTATCAACGACAACATGTTCAGGTGACCATGCTTCTTTTCTACCGAACCATTCAGCAACTTGAACAGATTTACTCTCCCTACCTTGTCCAGAGCCTTTCACCAATTTTTGAATTTCACTGGAAGCGATTTTTCTTCGTTTTGGCGGCACATATAATGGACATCCTTGACATATACAGCATAAGATCAGAATGAGTGCAATTATTAAAGCTAGCAGTATTAGAAGAATAAAGAGCCAAAGCAAACTACTACCGCCACTTTGAGCTTGCTTTGTATCTTTAATTGCAGTTGTAGAAGATGTATGTTCTTGGTCGATCAAATCTTGGATGTGTTTGATATCAACAACAGCATCTTTTGCATAGCTGACAGTAGCGTAGACTACACTCCTGTGAAATAATAGTTTGAAACTTGTATCGAAAGTCAAAAAGTTTGAGGGTTTACCGTTCGCCTGAATTATCTTTGCTGACCTCCGTAGCTCCTTGGATGTGTCCAGTATACGGCTGGATATCATCAATAGTGACTCTAGCTCCAGTTAAAGCTCGTAATGTGCTTTTAACATTTTCACGGTCTGGATTATTGCCTGGTACGATAAAAATCATTTTTCTTGATTGCCCCTCAGGTGGATAGATTCTAACTTCACATTCATCGGATAGCCGAGGAACACCACCATCCCAAGCTCTAGCTTTCAATACTAACACTCTCGAAATATCCAAAGTGTTTCTAATTTGAATTTCACCACTGTATTCATTAAGATATAGATTGTCAATTGGAGTAATTAATTCGTAATGCACCTCATTATTTGGAAGACTAATATCTCGATCGATTGCTTTAATAGAAGCATCATTCGTGAAGCCATCATTTTGGTGATTCAATATGAATTCGTAGACTTTCTTTTCGAATTGTGGTGGTTCATCATTGATATCAATCAATTCGATAATTACAGAAGCTGTAGCCGTACGGCCTGCACCATCTTCATCGGCGGCTTCTACAGTGAACGCCAACAAAGACATTTCTTCAGCATCTAAAGCTTGAGAATTTGCAACAACTATCACACCAGTCAACGGATCTATATTGAAAAATTCTTTACCAACACCATCGAGTTTTGTGTAGCGAATTTTACTACCCGGTTCACGATCAATATCGAACGCTTCAACTCGCAGTACTGTAGTACCAATATTTGCGTGTTCCTGTATCGATCCACGATATTTTGATTGCGTAAATTCCGGATCGTTATCATTCACATCGTTTAATAAGACTTTTAATCGTACTTTTGCTGTATAATTACCAGAATTGAATTCTTTTGCCACAATGAAACATTCAACTGAATGCCATTTTTCATAATCGAGTAATTTTGGATCGTGTACGCGAATTTGAAATGCTGATTGTCCCTCAACGATATTTGGTGTGATTTCAAATGTGTCATTATTGTTGGTTAGACTTAATGTGACCACATCACCTGGTTGTGTAATGATTTCGGCTTGTGGTAAATCGAGAATTGTGCCAGTTGGTGAATTTTCATCGAGCAATGTGTTGTATTCGTTAGCACCGAATGTTGGGGAGCCAGCAGTTATGCCCGGCGGTATTAAGGCTAAACGTACTGTTGATGATTGTGCCGGTGGTTCTTGGGGATTGGCACGGACTTCTTCTGCGATAACAGTGAGCAGAATCGGCTGGCCGGTGTGCGATAACGAGAGGAGCTCGCTGAGCGGACGCATCAAGCGTAACTCACCTGTAATTAATCCACATTTACAGAGAATTAGATGAAAGTACTCAAATCCTGGAATGTTATGTATATTTAAATGTTCCTAAATGAGTCTCGTGTTAGAGGAAAAGTAAATAATTTGAACGATAAACTAAACCCTTGGGTACAGTTGCTTAACAATAGAGTTAATTTAATCAAATTTCCATATCTAAACAAGCATTGTTGTATTTAATCAGATATCTAGGAATAATGGAATTTTTACAAAGATATTTAAATGAGATTTCTTCAAATAACAAAAACAAAAAAATCAATGCAAATTTAATTAATGTCTCGCCATGCATCGACCTTCGACACTACCTTGATCAACAAGCCCAGACAAGGTCTGGGTCTTAAGAGTGGCTTTATTGTCAAATTAATTTTAGCAAAATGTGGACATCTAATTAATGTAGAATCAACTTAGAAATTCTAAAAAAAAGTAATCTATACCAGTTTTACAGAAAGAGACTAGAAATAAACACGTTAATTTTTTATTATTACAGGATGTTATCATAAACAAGTTGATTTTCACTCTTCAACCAACAAGTGGAGAGACTTTTATTAGATTATTTGGATTTCAAAGATTTCATGAGAGATCTGAAACCACTGAAAATTTGTAAAAAAAGTACAATAAGCGAAAAACTAAAGGAGTTACAGTTTTGTAAAGAATTTAGATAATTCTCGGGAAATTAGAGAGTGACATTTTGCATATCTAATAATTAAGGGGATGAAAGAATTAGTCTCTAGAAATAGAAGTTCCTTCGACTTCTACCAGGGACGCATCAAGAGCATCCATAATAATAATAACTGTCTATGTTGTTTATTAGAAGAACAATCTTAGATGAGAATTTCATGCCAAAAGGTTGCCAAAAGATGGACAAAAGAAGCTCTGAAGTTCAGTCATCAAAAACCGCTTTCTTTGAATATTTTCTTCAAGAAAAAACAGCGTGAAGGTGTTTGTTTTCGTATTAAATGAACTTAAAAAGTTGGCTCCTTCAAAAATAAGCACTAAAATTAAATCCAAATTTTTCCCTCAGAATTATTCGTCGCTTTTAAGGCTTATAATTACCTACAGAAAGCTCTATTATTGCTCAAAAATTAATGATTTAGGACAACTGTGCCTAAAAATTTAAATGAAAAATTATCTAAAGGTGCCTGAATCTCCCTTTGATGATTTAAGAAGTAAATTGATAAAAAAACTACAGGAATTGTATTTTTATGGTGATTTAGGACAAAAATCAAGATTTGAGCCAAAAAAGTTAACTAAAACTGTTCAGATTGATCCCTTCTTATGACTCAAAAAAATTCGGTTCGAAAATCAACTAAAGTTGGTTGAATAGACCCCTTTCGACGATTCAGTAGTTAAATTCGCTAAAAATGATGGTTTAAGAAGAAAGAATGCTTAAAATTCTTGATTAAAAATCGAAAATTAGTTCAAAAAAGCATCCAGACTGCAATTTTTTTACAGCGAATTAGTAAAATTCGCTAACAGTCAATGATTTAGGATAAAAAACTAAAAAACAAGCTCATAAAAAGTTAAGTTTTTAAATCGTCGCCTTTTCACAATTTAATATCAAAATGTTAAAAATTAAAAACAAAATTTACTCACAGTTAATAAAGTATCCCAAAACATAGAATTAAAATCGAAAATATTGGCTAAATTCGGTTCGAAAATCAATTAAAGTTGATTGAATACACTTCTCTCGACGATTCAGTAACTGAATTCGCTAAGAATGATGATTTAAGAAGAAAGAATGCTTAAAATTTTTAATCAAAAATCGAAAATCAGTTCAAAAAAACATCCAGATTGCAATTTTTTTACAGCGAATTAGTAAAATTCGCTAACAGTCAACAGTTTAGCGCAAAAAAATGTAAAGCAAGCTCATAAAAAATTAAGTTTCAAATCGTCGCCTTTTCACAATTTAATAGCAAAATCTAATAAAAAGGGATGATTTAGGAAAAAATGTCTTAAAATCTAAATTAAAAATCGAAATCAAAATTTACTCGGTTTGTAGAGCATCTCAAAATTTGGAATTAAAGTCGAAAATCCTTCTCAAAAGACGATTAAATGCGTCAAAATCCTCTCTCATATACTCTTTGTTAGCAAAATCCGTTAAAAACTGATAACTTAGGACACAAATAACTTAAAACCTCAAGAATTTGACTGGGAAATTGACGATTTAAGAGCAAATTTTGGCAAAAAATGATAATTTAGGACAGCAACTTCTTAAAATCCAAAAGCTGAAAATTCAGCTTAAAAATCGATTAAAAATAAGGAAACTATGTAGCTCCTTTCCAATAGTTTGCCAAAAGAACATCATTGTGGCATAAACGTCTCAAAATCTCTTAAACTCGAAAATCCTCCTAAAAGCTAAATTTTGCCTTTTACAGAATATTACAGCAAAATTCGATAAAAATTAACAATTTAAGTAAAAAACCCTAAATTTTGGCTATAACTCAAGACTTTACCCCCAAATTTGATTTATAGTGTCTTAATACTCTCCTTTTTACCTTTCTAATGAAGAAAATATCCTAAAGTTTAAATTATAGTCCAGCATTTTCCTCAAAAAATATCTAAAATTGTTAAAATGTCCTTTCTGCGATTAAAGACTAGAGCTTCTAGATATTTTATTCATGTTACAAAGTTGTTTGTAAGACGGATCAAGGAACCGGAACTGTTTCAAACACGAAATAACCAGTTTGAATCGATACAAAACTAACCTACTTTTAAAGACCACATATACAGAGCTTTTCACGTAAATATGGTCAATTGCAATAATCTTGCTAGAAATTTTTCATTTATTTATAGAAAATAATTGTTATAAGAACTTGAAGAGAAAC